>VCNE01009957.1:0-27008 GCA_009869805.1 Oncopodura yosiiana
TTGGCACGTCAAGTTGAAAGGAAAATTTTGTCAAAAAATTGAGTGGACGTATAGCTATTGATCACACTTTACATATATACAGTATATGTAGAACAAAACTTTATCTCTAGACCAAACCAAATATAACATTAAATGCATTTTTATTGCTTCATGTTCAAATCCTAACGCATATACATAAGACTTAATCTATGAAGCTCATCACTGGAAAACGATTTGATTTTGTGAGTAAAAAAATTGACTTATTGATCTACGTTGATTTAATTTTGTGTGGATTTTTTTGTCCAATTGTCTCAGCAAGACAGCAGTAAGTATACAAAATGCAATATATCTTGAAGAAGTGCGAATTATTAGTTAATGGAGTATGATATATCATTTTATGTGTGTTCGCTTTTTGTAACAGGATACAATTTAAAAAAGAAACAATTTCCCATTGGATTCTTCTTTTTTCAAGATTCCAAACATCTCTGCAATAGAAAGAAAAAACGTACAAAGAGAAGAGACACCTTCAAGGTCTCACATTATTTTATTTCTTAACAAAGTAAAGTGTGCTGCTACTTCTTTCTTTTGCTTTCTCTCTCTCTGCAACTTAAAGTAACTTAACTCGTCACTCTTGTCTCTAAGACTCTTTTTAAGTTGTAAAAGTAAAAGGTATATAGTTTTTCTTTATATAATATACTATATAAGAGAAGCTTTTGGTTCTATTACATTTACAAAAGTAAGCGAAGTAACTCACTAAATGGAGCACAATGATTATATGTAGTACGATCCCATTTCTTGTGAAGACGACGACGAGAGAGAGAGAGAGAAGGGAAAAAAATAAATTCATATTTGTTATCATGAGAATGTTATACACATTTGCTTGTTCAAAGCTATAGTTGCATACTACGATATCCAGAAGATGACAATACTAAATGCTACTTTTAGGGAATCTTATTATTGCTTTTGTAGTTGTATGTATGTAAAAGTGTACAAAGAAACTATCTCAGGTATCTCTCATCTATACAATGATAGTCCATAACATTTTGTAGACTTGTGTAGAATTAGAACAAATGAATGTGCAAAAGCAAGGCAACTATTCCAATGTATCGTAGAACTTTGTTCAATGCTCATATAATAATACTTTTAGTGAGTGTATTACAATAAAAAAGGAGAATGGAAATTACAAAAATAAAAAGGAGTATTGTATTGTATGTCAATGCTGAAGAAAAGAATTTGTAAAATACCATATAGAATAAAGTATAAAGAAGCAAGAAATTTTATAGCATCAAAGATGTAAGACAAATAAAGGTTGTAAAAATTTTGAAGGTATATAAAAATATGTGCCCTGACTACATAAACTAAGGTAGTAAAATATATTGTGACACTTTATCTAAACAAGTCAATTTTCTCTTTGCATGAGACAACGGATGAACATATAAACCTTGTATGCATGACTGACTATAAATGAGACCATTACCAACAATGGCCTTATACCTTTTCTTCTTGAGACGTAAGACATCATTATTAACATTATTTGAGAATAATAAATTCTAAGATAGAGGGACTATTGTAAAGGATTATATTATTGTCGCTACACATATGATATTAGTATTATTGACGTCGGAAATAAAGCCTCAAAACAAAAGTATGTCGTATTGCACACAGTATACATATTTTGGAAGGCAGTGTTATCATTACAATTTAGTATGTCATAATAATATATATGTAAGTGATGACAATGACAAATCACATGATAACATTTATATGAGATTTCCAACCATTTTTTCTCTTTTCATTTATTGTTTCGTAGTATTCAATTTCATTAGTGACTTTCTTTTGCTGAATGTACTAGTGTAGATATATAATATGTGTAGGTTCATATCATAAAGTTTCAAGCCTTTTATATAAATTTCTTATTTGCTTTGCTGAACAGTATGTTTGGTAAACTGTAAAGTTTACGTTGAGAAATCCTATGAAAACACGTCGTATCATTCTCTCAAAATTCCTCTGTTTATAGTTTTCACTTTGATGTAAAGCCATAAATTAGTTTCAATATTAGATTTCATGCCATCGCATATCTGATATTACATGGTCTACTTCTTCTTCTTCTCTGTCTTATTTCCCGTTTACTTTCATTGTAAAACAATCGAATCTCATGGGTTGTTTGTAGTTGCCTTTTCTTCACGTTTAGCTTTACAGAGAAGATGGATAATAAAAGCTCAAAATGAAGATACGAAGAGGAAAAACAGGAAAAAATCGTTTGTTTTACCCATCGCTTTGGGTCATAAGAGATCATTTATTACATGAGTGCTTCTGTCTGTGTTTTACTATACACTACTAAATTGACAAATTTATCACAAAGTAAAGTGTTGGCTGATGGACGCTAAAAGCACACATTTATATTTTGACCTTAAATGGATGAAATCGTTTTTTGTTCATGACCTCCAGTTTTCTATTTATTAGATATATTGTAAAGCTGTATAATAGAGCTCTTTCTATATATGACAAACTGTGAGTAAGTGACCACAATAAAAAAAGTAAAAATTTAAAGTAGGTATATACTAATTACTTTGTTGTTGGCTCTATTCTATTTATGTACATACTTAATCCTCTTTTCTGTGAATATTATATATAAATATATATATACCTATTATATAGCCTACTGTTTCTCAAAATTTGTCAGATTTACAAAGTGAAATGAAGCGAATGGCAAAGTTTATATTATATACAAAACTTGTTGATTAGTATCAACTGTGTCTGCCACGTTGTGGCTTCTCTATTTTCCTTTTAACCAAATAACTTATATTTTGCTATTTATTCACATTTCAAAAGGGAAAGCACGTTTACCCACAATTGCGACTTTTACTTTGTGTAGAGAAATTAGAAAATGATGGGCAGGTAAAATTCCACATATTTTGACATTTCTCTTGAGCAAGTAATGAGTATATATTTTTAGTTTCATAGAACAGTATATACATATAGTTATACAACTAATGTTGACTTCAGTTCTCAATAAACATCTGCTTTCTCAATGTATTTATGAGTCAAGCCGACAATGAACTAAAATTTTATATACTGTAATCATTTGAGCAACAGTTACATGATATATATATATTTAGTAACACTTGCATGTCAACATTGTCAATCTCAGCTTGGTATGCACTTGTCATTATGTAAACAACATACCTAGTATTTCTACATCTCCATTTATCTATATATATATGTAATCAGAACTTTGCCTAAAATATCATAGTCAAGTTGAAAAGTTTAAGTGTACATACTATAGTAAGTTACATACATAAATGCTTATGACCTGAACGAGCTTGAAATGCCTTTCTAGAGATCCATACAATTTTGTGAAAAGCTATATATATGGTATATATATTTTTAGGATATAATTCTACTTTATAAAAAAAAGTAGCAAGAATAAAAAAGTATCATCAACTCTTTTGAGTGAGAGAGAAGGCCCCTCAAGTCAAGAAAAAAGTGAAAGCTCAAGTAAAAGTCTATGTGCACGTCTACTATAGTATAAAACGTGTGGTGCTCGATACACATTATATAGCTCATTCAATATTTGATCCTCTGGATGTTGGTTTCTATGTGGCAAAGATTTGTTATACATTTCAATAAGTTCATTACTCAGTAGCAGTAGCAGCAACACACTCAAATTGAGTGAGACTGAAGAAAAGGAAACAAACTTTAGTTCTCTCTCTCTCTTATAAGGCTAAAGGTGACTTTCATGTTTCATCATCAGATCTTCTTCTACTTCTACTACTACTATACTTCTTGATTCTTGACTAGAGAGAGTTGTTCCATTCTAGTCGGTAAAAAAAAGAAAGTGAAGCCTGAAATGAATTCAATATTACGTCTTTTTCTATCTTTTGATACTTTCTACAGCAGCGTGAAGTGTGTATGAAATGAGTACACATTATTTCTTGTGTGTACACTTCTTCTCGCCCAACAATGTCTAAGACAACTGAATTAAACTTAAATCCAAAGTCTCTAGTGGATCAAGTCGGCCACAGGCTAGAAAAGTTAATAAGTGCTATGACTTATTATAGATATATAAGAAACTATATACTATTTCTACACTTACACTGTGGATGTGTAAGGAACAACATGAACTCTGCTGCTACTCAACGCAACTTCATGTTTTTACAAAAGTGAACTCAAATCCAAGAGTTTGAAAGAAAAGAAAAGAAGAAAAAAGTTTATATGTGAAATGTCATTTGCTTTGCTTCATCTATGTTCCTTTTTCTTTCTAAATTAGTGCAAATGTGTAAACCAGGCGGACAAAAGAGATAGACAAAAAATCAATTTTGTCTCAACAAGGTTGTCTTACTGTTACGTCAATTATTGTTTTCCCCACAAAAGTTTATATGTTGGTAGCACTTTGTAACCAATGTTAGACTGCCACCCACATATAATACAAAAATCTTTATATATGTTTTTTTATAGTAAATGAGCAACATTTTTATTTAGAATGAATAGAAAAAATCAGCATAATACATCCTTTTGTATTGCTTTGATGTAGCAATAAGTCTTTGACAAAAATTATCCGATATCTAGAGCAAGAGTTCTTACAAGATTCATTGCGTATTGTTGACTTATATAAGTCTTATAGGCACAACAAGATTTCAATTTGAAGTTTCCATGCATAATAGAAACTAAGAATAAATATAATAACATAGAATTTTTCATTAAGTAACAAAATAACAGAGAATCAAATGCAAAGAAGCAATTCCTCTGATTTTATTTGTTCATCAATTGAAAGCGGAAGCGGATTTACTATTTTGACCATATGAAAAACTTCTTTGTAAAGACATTGAGAACTGACACCCATATTATTATTTGGAGAGATTGTAAACCGTAAATCTTCTAATAAACGCTTGTCTGTATTAAACCTTGGGTGGTCATTTTGTTACCACTAGCTTTGATAAGGTCACGTTGTTGACTGATTTCTTAAGCATTTCATTTCAGTTCGCTCCGGTATTTATTAGTAGATTTACGGTATGCACGTCTTCTTAGGACTTATGTATATCTATCTATGTGCATTAGCTGAAATTGATTCTATTATCGTGTATAGTACATACATACTCAATGCAATGTCCTTTACGAATAAAGAAGTTTGATAGCGTAAGCGTCTTATTGCTTGGAACTTTGAGACAAGATGTTGATGTGAAGGAGAACCGTAATTGCATTAAGCTCATTTCTCGTGTGGTTGCCTTACTCTCTTGAGTATGACGAAATGGATGAGTTGAAACCAACTTCCTTATTCCTATACTCTTTCTAATGACTGTCTTCTCAAACGCTCATATTATATACACATGCAATATGCTTTTCCTATATAAGTATATAGTATTACAGTAGAGTCTACTATTGGTAGACCTGTACTTCTTAGAAAGTAGCTAATGACTCAACTCAACTTCATGCATAATGAACCTTCCAACTACTCAAAATAAGAAGGAAACCGCAAATGGATCTTTTGGTTTCTATTAGTTAAGTAGCGGAAGCAATATAGATTCCTAAAATAAATGACAGTAATTAGGCTAATGGAAACATCAAGGTTGAGCATAATATAATAGCATAGAAGGAAGGATATATATAAAAAAGATCCATGGCAAATGTCAATTGGTTTGATCTGATTTCTCTGTTTACGCTGTTGTGGTCTAGCATATAAAATTAAATGAGAATACTACTCTTTTCTTGACACCATAGTATATAGAGAGAAGCTTCTGTACAACTTTCATAGTGCAAAAGAAAAAAATTTTCACTAGTCATAAAATGTTACAACTTCTTATGAGAAAATGTTTTTGCTCTGCAATTTAGTACAACTCGACGACAAGTCAGAGCAGATGCACGTGCGGCAAAAAGCAACAGTTGAATAGTAGTGAGAGAGTGTCCTTTTCGCATCATGATGACAAGTTTGAAGTCACTGTGTATACTTGAAGAAATAGTCTTTTTCAATATCTTTTCCCTAAAGTCTAAACTATGGACGACACTTGACTACAACAGAGTGGAAAGCAGAACGAGCCAAAAATAGTAATTCTCAAAGATTCTTAACCTTTTCTCAATGTATTATAGTCACGAGCCAAGCAACTGAGAAGAAAAAGAGATGATGGTGATGAGGAGAAGAGTATAGAAAGAAAGCATATTATATCATATCTCCTAGCAGCTCCCGTCAAAATAGAATATGTATATATATGACATTAGGGCCAGATGCTACAGAAAAATAGAGATAGATGATGAATCATACATGCAATTTCTTATCTTCCAGTAGAATATATATAGTTACATATATACTTGTCATAGTATCAGAGTCCCATGCTACATACAAGCAAAATGATGAGTTTACTATAATATATTATGCTTTCGTCATTATGTGAATTGTGAAAAACGAGTGAAAGTTTTTCTTCCTTGTTTTCTTCATGCAATCCGTGCACATCAATATCCCAGACATATTCTAAAAGATTCAAGTTGGATAATAAATAGTTTCATACACATGTATACTTTAACATCTATCAATTTCTTGTTGATGGCATAGCAATTGTTTCACAAAAAACAACAACATTATTTCTAAGTAAAAGACATATGCCAAAGTTAAGAAAACGAAAGATTTTCAAAACCCATCGTTATTAAGATTTGTAGGATTATAAATATTACATTATACTATGAATCACGGATTTGTATATTCCATGCATGATGCTGTAGTAAAAAGTTTTTGTAAGTAACAGGCCAATTTGTGTGTTGCTAGAACTTTGAATAGATAGTGAATAGGTTTGATCTGCCCTAGTAATCACGTTAGACTTTTTATAAAAGACCTGGAGGTAGAGTCCTAAACTTACAATAAGAGTTGATATTTTTAAAATATTAAAGTTCAATGCTTTTACTAGCTCATTATAAGTTATAAATTGAACATATTAGACGGTGAGTCTAAACCTGATCCATAACTTGTATAGACTATTAAAGTTAAAGAGATTTTCCCTATAATATTGAACATAAGGATCCTTGAGTGATTGCTTAATTTGATAAATATATACTTGGAGACTCTGTTGGTTGTTTCTATGTAAATTTGCAGTAAGTACTAACCTTCACTTTTAGATCAAACGAAAAGTTTTCTTTTTAAGTATACACATATTACATAGTCATACCACCTAATAACTTCTACAAAAGATAGTTTTCGGTTGACAGCAAAAGACATTTCCAAGTTTTGACGAAAATAATTACACAGCTAGAGAAAAGGTAAAATCAAAACCGCATCAAAGGTAAAATACTACTATTCTACAAAAACTTGCTAGTTTGTCGTCGTCTTTGACAACTTTGTCTTTCCACGGACACATAGCATCAACTTCACTCAAGCTACTTCACACTGCATATGTACTGTGAGACTCAAAAGCAAAATTGAATGTAAGTAAGATGTATAAACTGAGAAAATTCTAGACACATGTGGCGACAAACTATATGTACACAAGGCACCACACTTTTTGCCAAGTATGTAAGTTACAAGATGAAGGAAAAGTCTTCTTTTAGAAAGTAAGCAGTGTAAGAAAGTGTGAAATTGTTACACACGTTTGCTACTTGTATGCTCAGAGAGAATTGATAAGAGAAACTCATCTTTTTATTGTGTATCAAAGTATCAAGAGTGACAGAGTCAACTGACACTAATAGAGATTATAGGTGATGCTGACTCAAGCTGATTGTCAGAAAAGTACACAGCAACAAAAATAAACATAATCTCTAGTACTTACATAAGAGTTGGATACATGCGAGCTTCTACGCAGTATACACATTAATACTTATTCTAGATATTCTAGAATTAAGTTTGCAACATACGCACACAACTATAAGCATCTATATATACTTACATAATAAAATCAAATATAGCCAAGAAATTTCAAGTCACGTTCCTTCCATAAAGGTCATCTGAAATGTCGTACTCTGTATAATTATTGCAACATCACACTTACGAATGCATCATGACATAAAAAGTGAAAGTTTATTACTAATATTAGAATAAACTTTTTTATTTAATTTGAGTTTTCTTACAAGTTAGAAAGTATCACTTTACTTCATATCACATGGCTTACTGTTGTAAATGATGACCGTATTTCTTTTACCTAATTATCTTAATGGTAAAAGTATATGTTATACAATTTCTCCTTAACTTTATGAGCTGACTCATTTTACATTTAGTACAGTACTTTCGGGAATAGTGTGTGTTAATGAAGGCTCAATGAATGTTGCGTCCATGTTAGTTAGTCTTTACTTATGTACACATATAATGATTATAATCATTTCATTATGTAAAGTGATGCCAACAACCATGACGACAGCAGACAGAGAAACTTGTATATACAAAGAGAGAGAGAGACTTGCATTATTATAAACTATATAAAAATTCCTAAGAGATTAGCATTCTGAGCTAGTTAAACAACATGGTTTATAGCACTAGTGTGAATTAGAGCAATAATTACGTCAAAACATGCTAAAACTAGCATATAAAATAGGTTTATTATATATACTATTATTAGTATAATGTAATTTTGTGTAGTACATTAAGTAGATAATAAAGAAAGTCACCACAGACTTGTTATCAATGTTGGAAGAAAAAAGAAGATACTATAGCCAACTCAGACATAATTATGTCAATTACGTATGTAGTTCCGTTAAATTTTTACATAGAAACTGTATAAAAAGGAAATTTTACTATCATTAGTAGCCTTAAGACCATTCAAGGAAGAATTCATTAGTAGTAATTGCATGCTGCTCTGAAACGAATTAGTGCGATATTTCTGTGACAGCTCAACACTATAATATTTATGGATTTGCGAATATCAACACATTCTCGAAATGATAAAGTATATTTTAATGAGTGAGCACGACAGGTGTACAGATGTGGATAATTTAGAAATTTGAATGAACTTGTGTGTCTATGAGAGAGATTCAACTATGACTAAATTACTAGATATATATTCTTTACCTATAGTATACTGCTATTATTATTAGTTTTATGACTATAGTATATAGGAAACATTAGTAGATTGCTTGTTCTACTCTCTAGTACTTTGTTGAATTTACTTTGCACTTAACACCTTGTTCAAACTTCAAGTTCACTCATGGGCCATTTTCGTCTATATATGCAATTGCATAAGAACTATACATAGAGGTGTAACACTCACTACTATAAGTACATGTAGAGTTTCACAAGTTTTGAGACAAAATATATATATGTCAGAGACTATTAATTTCCAATGTACATAACTATTGGATAACAACTCTATTTTTGTCAAGTAGAGTTGCTATACTATGTAGACACTAGTGCAAAGTTCAATTTCAGAGCATAATTTGTTCAATGTGATTATCTCTGACAATATTTTCATTATTTTCATTTCCGCTAACAATGAGTTGTTTATCCAAATGTGACTAAGAGAGTAAATATGTATGTATGAATGTGACAGATAAAGTACACAAATTGATTGAGTTTTAAATTGATTCACTGAAAGTCACTATGTTATATTCAGGTTGAAGAATTAATTGGAAGTTCAAATACTTCACATATACATATGGAGTATACGTAGGAAGTGTTGATTGATGTCAAGTCAAGGAAAGAAAAATTGTACATTTTTATGAATAAACAACAGTATAAATATCGAGCTGTGATGAAGATCTCAACATTTTTTTCTTGTGAATAAACAGCGTGTGATTGTCAATGTCTGGCTGCTACAACTTTGTATACGTATAAAAATACTAATACAAAACATTATGGCAAATACAATTTTTATAATTTTTATAAGCAGGTATGCTGAATACCTATTGCTTGTTTTATAATCAAAATTTGATAAATATGTTTCTATACACTGAAACTCTGCTTTCTATTATCATTATAAGCTTATAGCATTTCATTTTGGAATCATTGACATGTACTTAACTTCCTGTCTCCTAGGCTTCATGTTAAAGTTCAAAAGCACTACACTCCGGGTTTCCTAAGTTAGTTGGAGAAATGTCAACGTCTTTACAAACTAATCGACTAAATCGCCGCAAGGATTCGTGTAAAGAATGGAAAAATTTATAATATTTTGTTTTCATCATATAATGATACTGTCATTAGTGACAGCAGGGGATTATTATGTCTTCTACAAGTATGTATGAGTAGACATTGACTCCATGGTATAGAATTCATAGTCATACCTTAACCTTTGAAATTTTACGTGTATACAAAACTAAAGATAATTTTTTGTATTAACCTAACATTAAATCTAACAAGAGTTACAAATATGTAATTATAATAATTTTAATTTTCTAAACTTATATATGTATATATAGAAAGAGTTGTTTCACTTCACATAATGTAATAGTATACTATTGCCCCGTTTTTTTAGCTCAAACTCAGTAGCCTATATAGAAAGCTAGCTACTTAAAAAGCTAAACATAGATTGCAATTTGTAAATGCGAAGTTTAGTCATATAAACATGTACAATGTGCTTCTTTCTCATCATTTGCATTTTTTCCATTATTACAGAATATGAATTTATGAGAACACTATGTAACAAGATGTTCTTTGAGTCATTAAAATTGCATCTAGCAAAAAATAATGTTTCAACCATCTTGATGTAAACTACATAAGAACGTAAATGGTAGAATCGCTGGTGAAGTGGGTAAGAGTACTAAATTGCTCCTGGATATTTTCAAGTGTTATATACTATAAATTAGCTCATGCACTAATTGCAATCAAGTCAATAGACTGTACACTTCATTTTAGTTTTGGACACCGCCACTTGACTTTGAGCCAAATGATTCTCATAAGAGTAATCAATATTAGGTACTATATTTACATTAGTGTACCTTTTCACAACTCAATTTATATTGGACCGAACCTCCAAGCTATTTATTGGCCACTGGACTAGTCAAAATAATCATCTCTGTGAGTATAAATTTGTGAGCCGTAGACAATACTAGAAAATCAATGTGAGCTAACTCGTTCTCTACTCTCTGTCTCTCTCTGTCTCTCTCTCTTCGGGGCAAATAAAGAATTTCATTATAGACAAAGTATAGAAGGTTAATTTATCCCTCATACTTTATTTGGTGGGTCAACATTATTATCTCTTTGGTATATGTGGAATCACATAAAAGTAAATGCTTCAGGCGCATTAATTTTGATTGCATATAAAGTGAAATATAATATACAGATCTACCTATCTGAATCAATGTTTTCAAATTATCATATACTAATAACCTATCATATCCAATCATACCAAGGGCATATATTACTTATATGATTTAGATGGAAAAATAGTACAACTTGAATTTCTCCTGACTCCTGAGCTTTATATTAACTTCAATAAGTAGTATACTAGATGACATTTGAGAGAGAACTTGATAATATGATTTTGGATTCAATAGAAAATAAATAATATTTTATTTCGTTTTTCAATTTATAAACGTAATTGACATTTGGGAGAATATTTCGTTGAAGCTATTCTCATTTCATCAAATATCCATTATCATGTTATGTCATGCATGTTGCTTTCATCATCATCATCATCATCGACCTCTCATCTCATCTGTTCCTTATATCTTCTCAAGTCTACAGATAGTTCTCATCTCTCTGTAACTCACATGAATGTACATAATATAAACTTATAGTATATGTAATGCACAAGTTCTATAAAATATATTCTAATGTCCTTGCATGTAAGTTCATAGTAAAGACGGAAGCTATCTGAGCATATTAGAATTAGAGAGATGACGAACTATGTACATTAATAAGGCCACCTACATACATAAAGAAGAAAGTTATGAAGTAAAAGTTTTCCATGAGTAAAATGAGCTGATTGCATATTTTATAAATTTGTTCGTATAAATTGTAGAAAAAGTATCATCTGTCATTTTGTGTACTTATTCTGAATATTTGAACATAAAAAAGTATTGCTAAATTTAAGAAAAATAAATCTCTCAGACTTGGTAAAAATATTTTGTAAGAATAAAATTCTATTGAACAACAACTACTATTAGACATATGTTGTACATATACAGACTTAGTTTGTTTTGCAAAATTAAAATAGTTGAAAACAATTTTTGTGTGTATACATACAAAAGCTTAAAGTGTATACTTCGCATTTTCTCTTCTTCAAAGAAACTGGAAGCTGATGATACATATGTATATATACACTTTCATTTATAATGTTGATATAAAAAAGTATATTAAAAGAAAATATGCTTTCATTTATAGGTTACTATGTTTTCTTTTTTGATGTAAGACAGCAAATATTCGCTTTTACTATAACATATATACATAAAGCTATTTCTCAGATGAAATGCTATGTACAAATATTTCACCAAAGAGAACTACCCAGACTTATTTTACACCTGCGTCTTTAGTTATATGAACAAACAGAAACGATGTAAAGAGAAAGTTAATTTGTAAGTGTTTCATCTACTGTGTGTGTACTTTTTTATACACGATAGTAGAAGCAAGAGTTTATGTAATCATGAAAATATGTAAATGTTTATTATAAGAATATTTGCTAGTTTTATGAAAAGTTTGCTTGCACATCATTAGTGTCATGTCAAATGTCAATATGGCAGGTACGCCAAAATTAATTTAGTGTTAAAATAGAAAACAAATTCTACTGTCTTATGATAGATATTACTTGCATGCAAGTTCTCTTACAAACAATTGAGAGCTGATTTGACGCATAACATATAACCACATGACTATTGACATGACACTGTTGAGCTAGACAACAGTGACACGACAAATCATCTAACTAGGCAACACTTACTATAATACATACTGTTGAACCCTGACCCCTTTTTTCTATTTAGAGACAATTCTACTAAAATATACATCATCAACACTAGATTCAAGAGAGTGCACTTTTATTCTATTACGCTTGAGTTGAACGTAGAAGAAGAGTATAGTACTTGTGGATCTACAAGAAGTTACACAACCGGATGATTTGCAGTAGGAGAGCATTTTGGTTGAAATGTCACAAAACTTTTTCGGAATTTGTCAAACAGAGTTGATGTAGTGGAATAAAAATTTGTGCTTTGTCAAGTTACTTTATCTTCGCACATTCGACATTGGACAATGTACATGAAGAAGAAAGAGAAAGAGACTGTAGAAAATATGCAACAACTTTTGATGCAATGAAAGTGTCCATGAATACTGCAAAAACTTTATATGTAAATCAGTTTACTAAACTAAGCTTAGTTCTCTATTCTCTTTATAAAGCTTCCTTGAAGTAGTTAGCAGTGTATGTATGCATGCTGAATTAACTCAAAGAAACTACTCATTTTACACAGATTTTGAATCTTATAGTTTCAAGAGAGTGTAAAAGCAGCTCATTTCCAGTGTCGTTATATTGATTGAGAACAGCTTTCAAAATGTTTACAAAAACTTTAAGCGAGAATGAAAGCATATTCTTTCAAGTGTTGAGTTCTCAAGGAGTATAAACAAGGAAAAAGTATACAAATGCTTCTAATCCACAGAACAAAACACTTGAAACAATGCACACTTCATTTATATGTATACACCTTGCTTGCTACAATAAACTATAATATTCAATTCAACTGGAAAGTTACATTATGATACAAAAGTACTAGTACAGTCAAATAATTACTCTTACTCCGACTGATTATTATTTCTTCGCTTGACATCCTCATATCCTAGAATATATTTATATTTTGATACCTCCTGCTGTTGAAATTATGATAAACGTAACATTTATAGATAACACCAGAGTATATAATAAGTTGAGCAATTTGTACTCAAAGCTGAATATCTATACAAATAATAATATCTACACTATATATGACTTGCAAAATGAACCAGTTATTTGATGTTATATAAATATATGCAAATCTCACATCATTTCAAAATGACATTTGAGTGGATTTACACACTCACTCAGTCAGAACCTAAACTTTCTCTGTTGATAATACACACTTGATAACTTTAAATCCAACCATTCAAATTCCCAAATGCTTTTCACGTAGAGATAATGTACACGAGTCAATTGTACTTTGTTTCATATTAGAGTTATAGGTCCCTATATGTATATGTACATGCCAATATTTTCTCCAATAACGTACAATCAAAGACAACAATGTGACAGTCACTATCTATTTTACTGGTATTGAGTAATATTACAATTGAACATGGCATCATGGAAAAAAAGAGAGACAGAGAGGTAGAAGAGAGAAAGGAATAAGATAAAAACTATTGTTGAAAAGAGTTTCAAACATGGATATTTTCAAGTTAAAAAGGTTTTTCTAAAGTCTCAGTGGAGTTTGTTCTTCACACATACAGTAAATAGATGTAGGCAACAAAAGAAATAAGAGAGTAAAAAAGAAAGCTCTAAAAGGAGAAAGTACAAGACTTTTCTTCTCATGCAGTGTATACATATAGAGAAGCACTAGGCACAATACATTACATACATACTATAATCTAATGCTGTATCTGTACAAAGAAGATATGAGACAATACAATAGAGATGAGCTCACTATGAGTGAACACAACAAGGACAAAGTGAGAATAGTGTGATAAAGAGAATGTGCTTTAAACTCAAACAAGTTTTTCATTTCATTCATACGAAATTTTGTATTGTATGTGTATCAACCTATTCTTGCATACATGTCGCACATGGAGCAGTAGATACAAGTATATAAAACTAAATACTTTTAGTGAGGAATTCTACTCTTGCAAACTTGACTATCCAAATAAGAACTTTTGTATAGTAAGCTCCTTTCATTTTGTGTAACAATGAACCTTTTGACTATAAATACAATATGACAATGATAACATATAGTTTCTAACCCTTAGAGATTTAAATTATACTTGTAAAGAGCTCGAGTCCATAAGAGCATTCATAACCTAATTCAACTCACCTAGTTTTACATTTTTTATGATCTTTTAGATGACAATAAAAATACTACTTCAGACAGTATATATATACTCACTGTGAAAGTAAATAGTACAGTGTGTCTCTCTCAACTTTTATTTACATCATCACATCATGCATGAGAGAAAAAGTATCCTAAATCCACAAGATGTAATATGCACTTTTCCATTTTACGACTTGGAAGAATGTACTACATACATACTTGGTCTACCTTTGACTTGATCTCAAGAACACATTGGCTTTGAAAACTGAGTGAGACCCATCATAATATATATAAACGAAAAAAAGTACGTACTATTTCTACTATAAGATAGATTATAAGATATGAATCTTCTTATACTGTATTCTATTTCACACAAGTGTACATACCACGAAACGTTTTGTTAGATTTTTTTGAGCTCAAAGGTTACTGCTGAATTCCATTTTCCGTGACAATATTGCTTCCTTTTGTTAAAGGTAGCACACGCTTTATATAATATCTTACCAACAAAACGCAACAGAAATAGGTATATGAGACGAAGCATGACAAAGATTATTTACAAAGAATCATATTATAGTTTCCACTTGTGGCCGTTTTATGTTATGAAATTGAGTCAGAGATTAATAGTGACACGGATTATATAATATACATAGCCATGAACCTATATGGCTTAGCAGACGCCATACAAATCCTGAACCTGAGGTGCTGAATAGTTAAACAAAAGTCTTGTGATACAATTGCTTCATATAACAAAATTACCTTCAAACTGAAACTTTCGAGTGATTATTATAATAATGTATATAGTCACTAAATTATAATTCATTTCGACAGAATTTTAGTTGTCAACTAACAAAAGGAAAAACATTTTCAAAGTATTAACTAAGTAGTACATTTATCTAAATATGTGAAAGATTAGTTTATATTACGTATTTTCCAAGGACAAATATTCAGAGGATGAGAAAGATGTGAGAATGAAAATAAAACAGTGTAACACTTGGGAAAAAGATGGTAGTTTTGCCACAACAGTAAAGTAACCTGAAATTGTTACAAGAATCGTATGACATATCATGCATGCCCTTTTCGTAATACCAAACGTAAACATTGAAATGGTAATTTTCTACATGCTGTGCTACCGTACATAACCTAGCATAAGAATGATGTGAAATGTGAAAGTGCTCCAATCACAATCACAATATGACTACATAATGGAGAAATTTTCTCAACAAATTTCTTCTACAAGTACGTTTTAGTGACTGTCATACTAATCCTCTATTTTGGTGAAACTGGGCATACACTATAAATGATGGGAAATTCGGAAAGTCTCTCCCACAATACAAGCGTATAAAAGCTTACACATATTGTATCAACACACACATGCTGCTAAATAAACTTGAGAAGAGAAGTGTAGTTTCATTTCTTATTCCAAGACATTAAGTGCCTTTTATTGTGTAATGAATAAAAAAATACCTTCAAGCTCAAGGACGTAGAAATTAGTAAAGAAGCTGTAAGGAATACTAGTAATTTAAAAGGCTACATCAGCTATAATCTAAAGTAAGTTAGATATATATATATATATAAATTATATCCAATATTTTACATAAAACTAATTACTTTATATGAGCCTAATTATTGATCTTACATTTTTTATATATTTGAAGATGATAGCAATAAATATTTCTTACATGACATAATTCTTAATAAGAATTAATTAAAAAGAATATTTGACATACCTTTGTGCTATGGCTGAGTTTTTGTGAGTTCGTAGAGTTTTTCTACAATTAATTGCTTCTGTATGACATGATCAGTCAAATTATTAATTGTTAAAAATGATTTGACACTTATTACGTAGTCGCTGTTGCAGTAAAACTAGATATGACAATCAAAGAGGTCAAGTGAGAATATTATGTACTCAAATTGTGAATAGATAGAACGTCCAAGTTGCTAAGAGTAGTCGTTACCCATGGAAAGGAAAGTACTGAATGGTATGTAGAAAACATACTGGCTCTAGTTTTATACTCTGTTAGTGAAAGCTTTCTCTACTTTCTCTTTCCCTGCTAAGACAAGATAGGAGCTTTTTACTTTCAAGTTTATATAAGCTGCACAACTCTACGCATTGGTAGTAGCTTGATAACTACTTCACTCTTTTACAGAGCTAAAACATATTGAATGTTCAAAATGAAAGACAAGAAGAGATATTTCACAACCTTAGTTGAATTTATATATACTTAAATATATTCAAGTTTGAAATTATTTGGAATTAAAAGATAATATAATATTGTATTAGGTATGAAATCATTTATTCATTCAGATATTCGTACATTGAATTCGTGTGGCAAAAATTGTGATTACAATTGCAGTCTATCTTGGTTTCATTTCTAGTTGACGAAGTAGTTACAGAGTATATATAAAAGTGTGTTACTTACAGGATAATTTAAGATACTATTATAATCGAAATAATAAATAGGGTATTATAACAGACATTATTAGAGTACTGCGATTTATAGCTATCGACGCCGAGTACCTCCAAACCCACTTGCTGTTCTCGTGCCAGTAGATCCACCAGAAAATGACGAACTACCACCACCCCAAGATGAACTTGATGTACTTGGTCCTCCAAACCAGCCTCCTCCAGTTGTCGTCGTATGTGGACGATAACTTGTACCAGCATAATGTGTTTGGTTTGTGCTGGAATAAGTAAACAGGGCATTAAAATTCATTCTCTTGGCTAGATAAAGAGTATTTTTTTTACTTTCGAGAGCCAAACATGTAGCCAAGTAAACCACCCGTTGCTGTGAAAATAGGAATACGAGATATAAATATATGCTAGACTCATTTAAATAAATTAATGTAAACTTTAACATACCAGCACCAGTCCAAAATCCTCCAGCTCCACTACTACTACCACGATGACGTGTTCCTCCAGAGCACGAATCAGAATTACCAAAAAAACTGTCACCACCCATACCAGTATTAGAAGAATAGTTGTTTGTTCTAAATCCATATGGAGGTGGACGATCATCTGGATAATCTTGACTTGTGTTGCTAATATTCATATTGTCAAGAGACATATAATAAATAACAACATTTTCATAATATTTATTGTTAGTTTAAATTACCTTCTCTGTTCATTTGAAATACTAGGAGCAATACATGTTTTATATATACCGTAGACTATAATGCCAACCACAAGCAAAAAAAGAAGTGTTCCAAAAGTATCTTTTGATTTTTGATAGTTTGATTTTGGATTAACATTCCATCCATAACTTTTAGTATTGCTGCTTTCATATCCACCATAGTAATTATGAGAGTGCTGTTGTTGTTGATGAAGACCTTCTTTAGTAAAATCAATTGTATAATCCAGCTATTTGAAAAAAAACAAGAAAATAATTAGTAAAATCTTATAAAATATTGTTAGTACTGTTAGTATCTATATTATTTGTTACCCCACAAGATCCTTTCAAGACATATGGATCATCTGAATAATCATAGCCTTCACATGCTACTTCAACTTTTCCAAATCGATATGCATTGTCCATATCTGTCTTGCATTCCCACTATAAACAAAAAATTATGAAAAATATATAAATAGTTATCCTTAATTATTAGTATAAAATAATTGATTAGGTTACTTGAACATCAAATCCATCAGAACCACGATTGTAACACTGAACAACTTGAGGAACAAAGGAAGAGCATCTAATAAATATGATCCAATTCATATATAAAACAGAGTTAAAAGTTGAATACTGAATTATCTCAATCTCAGTTTTTTCTTCTTACCCTGCTGTACCTCCTATACAATTTAATTGAGGTATAGGACTAGATCTTCTGCCAGTTGTCATTTTTCCATTGTACAAAGTAAGAACTTGAATATCTGTGAGTCTAACTTTCTCACCACTACTTCCTGAAATTAAATAAGTTAGGAAGGAATTACTATTTAATATTTTAATAAATGTAATAATTTCAGAAAGAAACTTTTTATTTACCCCATGCAAATGATTCGGCAGTAAATCCAATGATAATTAAGATGGTAACAATGTAAATTTTGAAATTCATGATGACACGATTTTAATTTGGTTGACTACAAATAATTTTGATGAGATCAAATTTATATTTCAGCTTTCTTCCTGATTTAGGAGTCCTGAATGAAATAGAAGAACAAAATTAAAGTTGACAGTTAGAAAAACGAAAAGTTGTATAAATTGTAATTATTAGTTTAGCTAAATTAGCTATAGTGCACTTTAGGAAAGTACTTTTGCCGACACTGCTTTAACTAACAGAATCACTAGAAAGTAGCAACTCATATATAGATCCCCTGAATTAGCAACACGTAGATTTATTTTACAAATGACGTCAATCAGAGAAGGACAAAAAATATTTGACAAAAATCGAACGTCAACAAAATACGAATATGACATTACAAAGATAACCAAAAATACCTGAAATATAATGTTGTTCAGTTGTGTAAACCTCTAAACTGATTAAATAAACTAATAATAAAATATTTCTTTAGGAATCCAATTTACAATTTTAATTCATTGTTCATTCTTTGGTTACTAAACTTTATATTCAAACTTACCTTTTTATCACACGTGTAATTTTTGGTTTTCTTATTGCCGCCAAGCCTGATCACGAGAAGTAGAAGAAGCTTTTTCCTTTGTTGTTAACTTTTTCATATTTATGAAATCAGAGTGATGTCTAAAACAGACCAAAAATAAACCAACAATGCAATGCAATTAAACCTAGTATAAATCAATTCATCTCAGGACATCATTCAATTAATTTCTTTTGCAGGCTCAGCGCTCAATGAGCACTGCTCATGTGACTGATATAAATTAGAATCGTCGAAAGTCTTGAGATTCTTTGTTATCGGGCTTCAGGCACAAAATATCAAAAGTTGACACCATATCTCTTGCTGATGTGTACACCACTAATAGTAAGAGTTACAATAGATTAATACTTTTTAATTTGTTTGAGCAATATGTGCATGTCTCACTTTACATGAACATATGAGATATGAGTTGTTGCGAATTGAAAAAGAGGATATATTATGATAAATAAATTAGAACCTGAGTCTACTGCTAGGTATTTAGAGTACAAGTATTATACAATTTGGTTAGTTGTCTCCTCTGTATCTCGTCATATACACCCTAAGAGATAACTTAGTAAAATTGCAAACTGTTGAGCTTGCTTATTAAAACGTGTAGACACAGATCTTCTTCTTCATTTCCATTTCAATATGTGACAAGACAAAGTCCATGTAGTCATATGACATAATAAATATTTTCAAGGGGAGTTATTTTTCATCTTGAGATTTTCTGAACTCAATCATATAGTTCTAGAGTCAGACGTGTCTCACAATGTAGTGATCAGAAGAAAGACAGAATTCATCCAGCAGTAATTTTTCTTGTACACCTAAAGTAATTAGCGTGGATCAGGACTAATTGAAGATAGGTAATTATTGGACTAAAGTGGTATAACAATTTGACGACAGTTTAGTTATTTTTTTTTATTATATGCATATTTGTTTTAATTCTTTAGTGTCATATCGGTATGGACGTTTCTTGCTAATTAATTTCAACTACCTTCCAGAAATATTTCTACGTAGTTTATTACTTAAATACAGACAAGACTGAAACCATTCTTGACGTAATGGTTGTCAACGTCAATGATTACAACTTCTGTACTACAAAAGTGGAGTAGGTACTCAAAATTCATGGCTATTCACTTTCTCATATTAATTAATTTTTGTTGTTCTGCAGATATTTATCTATCAGAATGCTCCACAACCTAATTTGTAGCTATTTATGCTGGGCACTTGTCGCCTTCTTGATGGTTTTTATTTTCAGAGTGTTGTTGAAAATATCCTAATATTGATTAGAGTTCCTAATAATAACATTGATGTTGATCTTTTCTTTTATCAACCTATGGAACATTTGACCATGGTCATACGCATGCTCTCAGTGTAGCAATAATGTGTACTTTGTTTTGTATTTTTTTGGTTTCCTCCTGATAGTTATACATTTATAAATCTATACGGTATTTTCGGTTGAACAATAGTTTGACTTAATTAAAGCTTTGCCCTGAAAAGATATTGTACATTTAAGGCATTTAAAATAAGCTGAATTTAAATTTTGAATTGCGGTTTGTCAAATATTTTAAATCAACTCAAATGGTAAAATGAGTACTTGTAATCAGTGATCATGTTAGTTTATATTGGTAAAAAAATGTGATGTAATGTAATAAAACCGGGTAACTATTTTTGCCAATGAAGTGTTTCATTTTACGACACAAAAATTAAAGTGTCTCATATTATTCAAACTATTTACCATCATTATAGAAAAAACATGTTAGTCATAGAAAAAGATTTATGAGCTGGAGCATTTTCGACTAGATTGGCAATAAGCATCACGACATTATTATGAGCAATCTTATGTCTCACTTTGTTCATTCTTGCAGTTTCTCATTTATAAAAATCATGAGTTGTTGCGAATTGAAAAGGAGGATACATGATATGATAACGCGCTTGATGAGTTGGCAAGAAAAGTGGTGGAGGAGAGGAGAACATTTTCTTCGGTTCCATTATTACATTATGTCATAAAGCCACGTTCTCTCTCTGCAATTACTTCTTAGGGAAATTATTTTACTTCCAACTCATCAGCTCGCTCACTACTACCTTAGCTCTTTTTCTGTTCACATCACCATAATGTAGTTACTAGCTCGTGTCCATTTTATTTAATTGGTAATTAGTCGCAAAGTCCTGGCCAGATAAATAATAAAGGTAGTTTTCTGTTTTTAGAAATTAGATTACTTAAAATGGGGATTGTACACTAAAAAGCAAATTTTAATTCTAAAAAATTCACAGGACACCATTTTAAAAAGATGTTGCAGACTCAAAATCTTAATTTTAATTGGCTTTAGTTTATCTTTGCCAATTAATTCTTAATTACTCCAATCTGGAAGGTAGTCAATCTTTAAAATTGAAATAATAATTATAATATATTAAAAATATTTATATCCCTTTCACTAATTGCTCTTTAGGCATATGGTAATGCTCTTCTAGCCTTCAAAAACTTTGCTATAATTATCAATAAGAAGAGAAGACGAAGACAGATGCATGTTGGAAATTTGTCCATTTATACTTTCTATGTAATTGATGAGAGCAGTTCATGTAAGACTAAACTTATTGCTACTAATTCTATCTATGTTGACTAATTAATTGCTAATGAGCTTTAATTTTGTCATTGCAGATTTTTCAAAGAGTTTGTTCTGCTCAGTAAGTTAATAGTCCTGTAGATCTTGTGACAAGACGTCAGTAGAATTAGTACACGCGTTACTCTCTACGCGCCCAAATGTGTTAATTTTTCTCCTGCTGTCGCCAAGAGTCAACTCACCTGAAGAAACCTATCATAAAAATATTTATTAAGATATTTTTCAATCCCTTGTTTACAACAGATCCTGCCACAGTCTGCAGGCAATTGAAATCCCTAGAGTTTCCTACGTTCAATCAGCGACTTAGGTTAATTTCAAATATGTTATAATGTCATTGGGAATTATTATTATCTGTACTTAATGGCAATCTATAGTACTAATTAGTTAGCCACTCAAAAGCTAGTGTTTGTTATGGAGGACTTGGTTTTAGAAAAAGTGACTATGGTTTCATAGTAAAGTATATCAATACTAATATTATTAATTTTAGATTACTGGTAATTAGCAATCTCATATTATAGTAATGCTATGTAATTTTTCTTATGGTAAATAATTGTATAATGCAATGAAGAAATAAAATGTGGTATAGATTTCATCATTTCATTTTTATGTTGGACTTTGAGTACAAAATGGCATTTAAATACAAATTATTGACATCAATTTGCTGTACATTCTGATTGCTTCCATTAAAATTGTTTAATACTCTAGTAAATAGTACTATTGTTACCAAAATAAGATTTGGGACTTGTTTCATTTCCTTGACGCTCAACTTATTCTATGATTATCCTGAGAAATTTTCTTAGAAAGTAAGATGCATTGGATAGAGTGCAAGATGTTTTGATAGAGAAATAATGATAGTAGTGCAATGTCTTATCAAATATTAACTCTAAATGTATATTTATATGGTTTGTGATGTTGAGAGTGAATATACTCTGTTTACTACACTATTCGCTACATTTCAATGTAAGGTTCAGCTATTATTGTAGAGATAGTTAAGCATGGCTAACTGAATTTAAGAGAGATATATAAAAAACTGATGATAATAATGTACTTTATGCCAGCAGGTAAGCCTCTGTTGTATGTGCATCATTATCCTTTTCCTCCTATTCATTACGAAATTCTAAACCTCTTCATTTAACTATTAAGAAATAACTACAAAGGAATGTTGTATTGCTGTTTTGTACGGAAATGAAATGTTAGTTGTCTGTAAACATTCATATAGCATATTCCATGAAAAATTTTAAAATACTAAAATTGCATCACTGTCTGTAATAGATGATTCATAATAAAGTATTTAGGAGTGTCTATTGCGTTCCTTCTTATACAATTCTCTTATGCTGGACAACATGACACAATGTTGAGGTAAAAAACGTGTCATCCATTTACATTTTACAACTTATTGTATGAAGTAAAAATTACTTGCAGCGCTAATAGAAAAGTATGTAATAGTAATATAATACTTCTTAGCACTCTATTACCTATTACAAAATACTCGGCTCTCTTTACTTACAAACACAAACACTTTACTAACCAAATTCAGGGTGTGTGTTTTAGATTTGCATATAAATTTATAATATGATGATGGTGATGGTGAAAAGTGCACCCACGTGTTTTAATAGATTTTAACCTCGTACTTGACCCTGTTCCGAAGTTAAATTCTTATTAAAGGCAGTCAGCAATTATACTTGTTGCAGGTTTTATATACATATATTTGTGAGCGGAAGTGCAATCCAAAGTTTAGCAACAGATTACATTTACGAATGCTTGTGCCTCATTAGCAATTTGTGCAGGAAGAGAAAAAGTAAATTGGAAGTATGAATAAGGCAAGGATGTACTCCTATAGCTCATCATCATCTGTCAAAACAACAAAACTCTGCTCTAAATGCACTGTACAAAAAAGTATTAGAAAAAAAGAATATGAAATAACGAGCGTATATTATAGCCAACTGTGGTCATAATAAAAGACAAATCTAACACCTCTGACCTTTCAAAGTTGAATTATTTAAAATCCAAATTCTTACGGTACTCCATCGAATTCTCTTTATTTTAAAGGCAGAGTAAAGACCAATATACCACATGAGGTCATACATGAGTTTGAAGCTTATCCATATATTAGTATTCCTTATTTCATATTTATGAATTTTTGTAGAAAATTTGTACACTAACGTAAAACGACATACAATATCACATTTCACTTATTCAGCATATGTTAAAAAGAAATGAATATGAAGAAAATTGATGTAATTTTTATAATTTTTCATATATTATGCTGGCTATTCTATTATGCTAATGTACGTAATGTCAGTACATCTTGTGAAAACTGACAAGATAACACACAGAAAGTACTTGTGTGGTAAGTGGTAATTCAGACACGCCTCCGGAAATCAGGAATATGAAATTTAAGACAGGAACAACAACAGCTCAAAAAAATTGTGAAATGAAGCGTGTGGTGCATATGATCATCAAAAATTCTTGAAATTGGTATTTACTATGCAAGTACAATTTTTTAATACTAAAATAAAAGATCTATGTAGATTATTTATTGAGGTTATTACATATCTCACAGAGTTTTACTAGTCAGAAAATGTCATTGGGCTCTCTATGAATAAATGTGAAATAATTTTACTACAATGCATTTCTTAATACATTTTCACACTGGTGAATGTTCTTTGAATAATGCACTTGGACTTGAATCTTTTCATTCATGAACGTATAATTGAATGCTATTTTACAGACGAGTTTACTGACCTGCTAATCCTATCAATACAATGCATCCAACATCCATGCTTCCTCTCTCTCTCATCCTTTCCTTTCAATTCAGCTTTGCAATTGTTGTACTCTTCTCACCTTCTTCAGTTGATGAGGGTGCAAGAGTATTAAAGTGTAGATTCTGTGTCGTTTTTGTAAATGTTAAAATATATTCTAGTTTAGATATCTTTTTCAATGGTAGCAAAAGTTAGTAGCAGTTCAATATTTTGTCCAATGCTTAGTACATAATTTATCTTTTTTTTACGTAGTTCCAATGACCCAATCTTTACTATCAATAAGTTGTATCATGCAAGAGTAGTTTTCTTGGCTAACACTATATAATTATGTTGAACCTTTTCCTGATGAATTTACCCCTTTTCTAATAAAATATTGTACATTGCAACACTACGTGAATATTTTGATCACTACATGATTTCCCTTTATAGATTCATACATGTCACACATACATACGTCTAGACATTTCAACAACAAGATTATTTATACAGTTCATCTAATAGACTTTTTATTATTGGAAACTTTTGCTGCATTGTTGTGTTCACCTTGTCTCAAGAATAGAATTTATGTATTTTGTAAACTAGAAGATGCAATTAGTTAAACAAAATTTCACCTTGCAAAGTTGCTGGGTTGAGATGCAGTGTAAGCATATAGTAAGTAATTTATTGATGAGTGTGCTTAAAGAATTATAAAAGTTGCAGAAACTTAGTTTGAAATGAAGTGAGTCGCCAAACAACCTTATAAGATAAAAAAAAGTCGGTCACTATACATTAGTAGTATTCAACTGCACATCATTAATCAGATTGATATGACTACTTGTGAAAGTTTAGACAAATTAGTGTGCAAGCATGAATAGCTTTTAAAGTAAATATTAGCAAGGAGCTTACTATCAAAATCACATATGTATACATATTAATATATTGTGTCGTATCATACATGAAAGATCTAAACTCTTCAAGTGTGTGTAAAAATGATGTTTGTCTCTCTATAGCCACTACTAAAAGCTTTTATCATTCTATGCATGTCACATAGTAATATAAATAGTGTCAAGCATGTAAGAAGAATAAAACTTGCATCAAGTTTCCTAATTCTTAACTGGTAGCATTCGATTATTTATACATGTATATACAACTTAGAATAACTAGATATTTGGACAAGTGCTAAATTATTACTGAGAGCACGTACATCTGTGTGTAAGAACTTGCTTTTATCATAAGTTGGTTGATGTTGATAGTGATATTGTAAAAGTGGTCAAAAGTAATATAACGTTGTAAAAATTAAAACCCATCACTTTCTTTCAGCTATTTCAAAAATCGACAAATGCAAATTTAGGAGAAGATGTGTAGCTGTGTATTTAAAGTAATTAAATACTTTCTAAATGAATGCCGCAACTTGCTAATTTGATGTTGTGAGACTCGTCAAATCAGCACATAATTTTTAGGCAAAAGTTGTTGACTAGTGCTAACTAGTCTCATGCAATGTCTATATAGTTATTAACAGAAATTATCATTAAAAATTGCAAACTTTGAAAGCCTTTCTATGCAAATAATTTTAGCATGATAACCTAATGGCTGTACTTAGTATATTGATAATATTGATTTTCTACAAGATATGGGTGTGTCATATTTGCTCACATGTTGCTAACTAGTTGTATACCTCTTGTACTTTTGTCTGTGTGTAATAATAATGATGATGTTGACACCAAAATACAATCTTGCAAAATATTGATGCTACACTCATTCATCATCTGAAATGCATAGCACGTCATTTAGCATATAGACGCTATCCTCTATACCCTCAACAACTAATTGGTAGTAAAGTCACAATTTCAAAGGTCAACATTAGAAAGAGAGAGAGTAATTTCACAGTCGATAATGAATTTAATAGCTCAGGTTAGAGAAAGAGATGGGTTAAAAAAATTTGTCTACACAATCATATCACGATGAAGAAGATTACAATTGATATGTTAACTATAGAGTCCGTCATATATGATGATATACTTACTACAAAAATAATCATATCGTCATCTCTTTTCTGATTGGTTTCGTTTCACTATATTTATATAGTGTAGTGTAAAGTGTGATCAATAGCTATAGCTCCACTCAATTTTTTGACTATATTTTCTTTTCAACTTGATGTTCCAAATTTTCTTGACATATATAAGATGCTCCTAG
>VCNE01009959.1:0-52689 GCA_009869805.1 Oncopodura yosiiana
GAATGCAGTACATTGGTTTTTTAGGCCCAATGCTCCTATGCTGTTTCCATGCAGCTGCAAAGGCTACATGAAGCAAAGTCGTTCTTTTCACTGCACCAATGTAAAAACTACATAATGTTGGACATATTATACTACTAGATAATACTAGATTGGCTAAGGCTTTATAAGAATCAACTCAAAGACCAATAACTTTCACTTTATTCCCTATGTCCTTGACGTGTCTTGTCTCTCTTCTCTCATACTATGTCCATTTTCTCACTCTAGCAAAAGACACTTCAAAGAGATATTATTTGGTAGCTCTTGTATGTGTTAGTGCATTAGTTGGTGGCTTTTGGTTGTTATATATTGACTATCAATGTCAAAAAAGAAATTTCTTGAGACACTTTCTCTCTTCTTACTCTCGTGTTTTTATCTGCTCTTCTGCCTCTCTGTGTAAGAAACATAATCAACATTGGCAAACTCATACATCTCTCATGAGCCTTAGTGGTCTGAACTCTTTGTATATACATAACATATACATAGAGACTTTGTTGTTTTTCTAAAGCCAAGAGCCACAGAAAGAATGATTCATGGAGTGACTTGTAGACTTTTAGATTACTATTTACTACTTGCTGCCAATATGTTTGGCAATAGAAAGGAAAAGAGCTCATGTTGTAAGTAACATCCATATATTTCAATTTGTACAGAATTTAGATAACAAATTGCGACTCTTCTTTTTTATAGTATTCACTCAAAGATCTTTATATGTATATATAGTCAAGTGAAAAAGTCTCATCATTGTCACACTGTGAGTAAGCTACTTTACTACACACTCAAGCACGTTTAAATTGTGTATTAAACAACAACTTAGAGAAGGAAAATAACATTAAGATACCACTTGAATTGATCCAACTGACACAAAAGTTGGCAAGACAAGAAGAATACTTATAGTAAGTTTTTTTATTCTCTTTTGCCAAACACTTCTTTTTTCTTTCATTGTGGTCACACTGTGTTAATTTATTATAGAGTATTGTATACAATACAACGCAGAAAAGACCCTTTTCTATAAAGACAAAAATCTATTTAATGTAGATGTCTATAGTATGGCATCTGTTTACTTTTTACATTCTACTAGCAAATTCAATGAGTAGCTTCTTGTAGTCAGTCATTGGATACTAATACTAGTTCATCATAAGTACACTATTATATACATACACCAACAGTAGAGTATAAAAAGAGGCAAAGCAACAAAAACTCCTAAGGGAAATTTTTCTCGTCTGTCTCTCTTTTTCTTTCTAAGAATAAGAAGAAACCCGAAAGCTTCTCTCTACCATAAATTTGAAGCAACTGTCAACTTTTTGTGAGAGAAAGTCGGAGAAAGTAAAAGCATGTACTCTTAGTAGTGCTAGCACTGCTCTATGTTTGTAGAGAAAGAGAGAAGGGAGAGACATGTCACTCTGTTTCTTGTTCCAGTCTCAATGTTATTCTTAGATATGTAGGAGTGTATATGGTTTATGGTTGTACCCAAGTCAAGCCAAGCTAAAGTCCTGGAACTTACATTCATATATATATTTTTATTTCATGTGTTAGTAAAAACACTACTTGTACGTCATTGTGTTGTGATATAGAGCGGCTTTCTTCCATGACAAATAATACTCAAGATATATTGGCTCTTACTCTGAATTACATAGAGTTTCTGCAGTAAGCATCCTTAGGAAAAAAGTGTTAGATCTCTCGACGTAATGTATATCCATTTTTTTGTATCACAGCAGTCTCTTGTAATTTGCATTGGGAATTATGTATGCAGTCAGGAGTTGAACATTGAAGTTGTCTAATGGAAATAAATCTGATGACTTGATAGCGTGAAAGTTACAATTTTCTATGTCATTTATTTATTGCAAATCGTTCTACAATTGTACACTGCCTACAAGTATTTATTCAAAAGGGAATTCAAGGATGAAATGAATTTACATTTTTATGTACTTATATAGTTCTCTTGTAGACTATTTCATACGCCTTAATAAATATTGATGAATGATGATAGTAATACTTATAGTTTAACAGTACAGAAAAAGTTGTAGATATAATGTATTGCATATTGCATTTCAACTACACTAAAGCTTGTCATCTTACATTCTTAACTTTTTTACAAGTTGCAATAAAGTCAAACTTTACTAGCACTAATACTTCATCATATTCTCAACTAGTATTTGAACATATCTCATCTAGACACTTCTACTGCACTTTTGTCATATATACTTTCACCACACATGCGAAGCAATGTATCTAACTTTTTTTTATCTCTATCTATCTTTATTTCTTTTTTGTGTCTCATCATATATTCTAATATTATTGTCAAGTGACTACCTTAATACTGTCCCTGTTGCTACTATCTACTCTACTACTAAACTCAATCCCTTGAGCAATGCATATTATGTGCAAAGTTTCACAATTTTGTAATTTACTGCACCATGTTGAATATTTTATCATTTCTCGTCTACTGCATCTATCAACTTACGTGTACTGTGTCAATATATATAGCTAGTAACTAGTAACATAGTATCAGAAATAATGAGATGCTTTATGCACATTGTAATGTGCTTCAATGAATGAATAAAATGAGTTTTTAGCTTCAAGGAAAGAAAAAAGTCTAGCCCAATTTTTTCCTTCTTATGTAACTTTACAATATACGTATGCACGTCATAGTTAAGTCATATATCGAACCTCTCAACCGAAAAGAGAATTCATCAGGGAGTGTATATGGAAGTACTTATGAATAAATAAGAAAGACACGTCTTGAGTAGAAAGGTGTCATTTCTTTCCTAGTGATAGTCTCATCATTTATCACCTTACACGCTTTCACGTTATTGTGTGAGCAAATTACGTAAACTTGACTTGCTTTCCTTGCCTTCTATCTTGTATTTGTATTTGTTGTGTAGCACAGACATATTGTCAACCTTCAGCCCTCTGAAGCACTAGAGATATAAAAGTGAAAGTTGGAAGGTCATATGTCAAAGTAGAGAATAGAGAGAAACCAATGAAGTATAAGGAAAGCATATATAATAATACGCCAAACATGATTAGATGAAACAGAGAGACAATGTCACTCGTGTGAACCTAAGAAAAACAATCTATAGTAGTATATATATATATATGGATATGAAAAGAAAATGTAACATTTTGTGTCAAGATTTCAAAGTTACAATCATCCAATCAAGAAACGTCATTCATGCAAAAGCAAAGTACACAAAACAAATTTACTTAGAAATACACGTGCGTTGCATATGCACATAATAAAATTCACACATGGCACAACTTCATCATTCTCTATACAACGAATGCAATTTTACGCTACGAAGGTAGCAAATGACAATCTCGCTTTTATATGGAATGCTTTACATAATTTTCAAATTTGGAATTTATCACAGCATTGCACTATGCAAACTAATCAGGCAACAGGAAAAAGCACGTAGCATATGATTAAATCATTTAGTTTTTTTCATATGTATTCATCCAAGAAGGTGCAGCTATGGTGTTCACGTGAGTATAGTGACTTTTTTTCTACTGGAACTAAATAAATAGTTTTGGAAAATAAACCTAAAATGGATTAAAAGAGCTAAGAAAAGTTCATTTCCTTCTAGAAACTAGTTTCAAATGTGACAGAAAAAGAAAATTACAAAGCCAAAGTCTAAAGTACACATGAATACAAATGATACTTGAGAGAGAGAAAGTTGAAGAGATGGAAAGTTGTATGTAGGGTGCAAATTACACAACTTTTCTATAGCTCTTTAGCATTTTGCTATCAACGCACAAGAGAGAAAGACACAACACTTGTGAATTTCTTTTGTCTAACTACAACTATACTACAAGACCACACACATAGATTTTCAAGATGCACAACTTTTTAGAGACAATATACACAGCCTCCTCTTGTTCTGTTTCTTCGTTCACTACACACAAAGTACGAAGAAAAGATGAGAACAGACATTGAGTTTAAGTGCCTCTTTTCTCTTTTGCTGACTACCTCTGACTTTATCCACTTTTGTGCCTTCTCCTTATTCTTTCTCTCTCTTATAATGTACACACATGTACTATATTGCGTTCTAAGTTCTAAGTAGTTAAGAAAAGATCCAAAGAAACAAAGTCAAGTCCATTTCTCTCACTTTTTCTTCTCTCTCTCTCTAACACAACTTTTTGGCTCATGTTAAAATGTACTGTGGTACATATGTATATACTCCTTTTACTACAAGATGTTCAAAGATGTTCTACTTTGATTATGAGAAACGAGGAAGTTAGTAGAGACCAAACCAAAACTACGATATTACTTTTTTGTACTATACTAGTGGATAATGACCAATGTTGACCTTGCTCCCGATAAAAACTTGTTTCATTTCTCATGAGAGAAGTTTAGTTCAATATTCTTCTTCCTTTTGAACAACCATTTTCCCAGAAGGAATTGTTATAATACTTTCTCTACACTTGTGATGAGTCACTGACTGATTACTTTTGGCAAAATATTATTCTTATGAACTTTCTTTCCTGTAAGGGTGTAACATTATATATGTATCTACAGTAGCATTTCTTCGGATTACTTTCACTATTTAGGTCTACAATATGTGTGGTTACGCTCTATGATTCTTTGGGAAGAAAGTGACAGCTACCTGACAACTTGTATAATGTTTTTCTACACTACTGTAGTACATATTAGAAACTCTATAAATTCTTTTCGCAAGTATAAAATAAACGCCGCACTACTCAAGAAACTTTTCTGAAACACTGAAAGTTAACTTTCTTCTCGGGCATGAAATCATAGTATATGTGTGCGGTAAGAAGAAAAAAAGTGTTGTATCTGAAGCTAGCAACAGTAACTGACAAAGCACATTGTTTGAATGTAATGGTGTGGAACATTATAGAAGAAAAACACGGATTGAAAGTGGCTGACAGTGACATGGGAGAATCTTTAATACATATATACCAAATGTATATAAGTAAACCAAAGTATTGAGAAAAAAGAAGAGTAAAGAAGGAAAAGACAAACTCTTAACAATGTTCGACGACGACAATATGTCACTCACTTATTTCAAACTTTTCACTTTTTCCTCCGATCTTTTCTCTTTTACAGTATAGTAAAAAGAAAGCATATAATAATAAAATGTCTATAGGAAAAATCTGCTGCATGTAAAATATGTTATACGTAATCATATATTGTAGTCTCAAATTGGATTTTTTCTTGTGTAATAGTGCAACAAAATATCAAAAATCAAAAGTACTTGTTGTAATAGTTTCTCATGCTGGTATTACATATTTAAAACCATTTATGAAAAAGGAAGAGAGAGAGAGAGTTGAAAATTACTTTGTGTCGTGTTGAATTGGAAAACTAAAAAAGGATGAAGGTTCAAGGCACACAACAATTCACTTACAACAACTCTCCAACATTGCACTTGAGAGTGCTATAAAAAGTGTAAATGTAATTCATATGATGATGTAAGTGTTAAATGTGAAAGTTGAACTAGGAGAAAACTCAGTAAGCATAACATATAACAGCGTGTGCATAATACTCCATTACGTGATTGAATTCAATTTTATTGGGAGAAAAAAAACATTGTTTGAAAGCTGTCAGATACACTTTGCATATCGTTTATCATTTCACTTGTTGTTGTTCTAAACCTTTTTTTCTACACATAGTAGGTAAAGTTGATGTCAAATGTTGACGTCAAAAATTTGAACATACAATTTTTTAGTTATCTAATTTTTGAACAGTTGAGCTGATACAATCAAGTGAAAAGCTACAAAATGATTTTATATGTATATGCAATTCCTTCGTGTGTTTTATTATCCATTGTATTGCAGGCATTAGCAGTTATCTTGTAATAAGATCCATTTCATTCAACTTTTACAACGATTACAACATTCCACCACTGTGCATTACAACATTAACCTTGAGTTTTTAGCTTGTAGCTTGTTACTCAAGAAACTTTTATGACCAACAGTTGTACACTTTTTATTGCCCTATTGTGCAAGGTTGCTAATACCATTATTATTATGAACATACTCCGCTATATAGCTTTTATACATTTTATCTGATCTAAAGCAATCTTTAACTGATCCCTCTGGATTTAGTGAGTCGGTGTCAATAGGTTATTCATATGATCACATTGTAATAGTGTCGTGAACAAGACATCACGAAAAGGTCATAATTGCCATTATTATTGCCACTAGCTATAATAATGTAATAAACTAAATGACTCTCCTATATGCAAAAGAGCTCATCCAATTTTAGTCCTTCTGTAAGAATTAGTTTAATGTGTTCAACTGACTTACTAGTATAGCTAATTGATAAGCTGAGAGAGACAGAATTAAAATATATATATATATAGTCTACCACATTCAAGCAAACTCAATTATGACTTATTAAATTTCTGATTAAGTCATATTGTTACCAATCATTTGTCCTTGCTATATGATACATCGTATGTCATATATACAGTAATGTGCAATTACAGTTGTAAATTAATAAACATGTTAAATTGTCGTTTTGTGCGTCATCAGAGAAAATTAGATATCAATTACCTTCCTGTCATGAGCATGCAGAGCAATTTGCAAGTTTGATATGGCACATATATATGGATTTATTATTAGATAGTTGAAAAATTACGCCCACTGAATTGGATAACAAATGTATAAGAGACCATGAGAGTAATTAAAGAAATGACAAATTGAATTCAGTAATTTGCACATTGTATAAGGAATAAAAAGGAAGTAGGACATCAAAAGCTATTTACAGATTTATGAATCTACGTAGTTTATATAAAGATGAATAAGAATTTGTCCTACATATACATACATATATGCCCGTGCAAAATAATGAAAGTTTCCGTTGAGAACATCCGTCTCATTTGTCATGAGACATGGATGAAATTCATAAATAAATACAAGCCTCTTTAATAGTTACTCATGATTCATTGAAAATGCGACGGAAGTAAAGGAAATTTGACATCATTATCATCACATGGTGACTTGGTAATGTATAGGATGCAATGAAAATGCAATGTTGTGAAAACCCATTATGAAATCTAAAAGAGGTAAAAGAGACGAAATGATGACGAGAGTCTACATATATATTATGCATTATATATTTTAGCTCTTCTTTTTTTTGTAAAAACGAGAGCAATTTTACACTCGCTAGTCAATATGCAAATTAGCCTCTTTCCTCTTCCTTTTCATGGTCATTTGTCCTCTCTTCTTCTTCTTCTTCTCAAGAAATGCAAAAACTTAATGATGCTCCATTTATATTATGGGAACCATTATGAAAACACAAATTAGGGACGAAACTTTCTTCAGAGATTCTTCAAGCAAAGAACCTTTAGTAAGAAGAAGAGTAAAGGAAGTGTATGTGCTTCTAACTAACTACTACGACGTATATTACATAACCCACTGACTTGACTTAAAAAACCTATTTTTGGTATACTATTATTATAAAAAGGTTGAAGGTTATAAGTATAACTAGTTCAAGTTGTCGAGTGACATGTAAATAGAAATTCCATGATTACTTTTTCGTTCCTGTCTCTCTTCTTCTTCTTCTTATTTCTGAGAATAGTGAAAGGAGAGAGAGACAGAAAGAAATCGTGGAGAAAAGAGAATTTAAAAACACTGAAAAGTAGCAACTGATGAAAAATGATGATGAATAGTTAGTTCAGTTTGTTCCTTTAGAATTTCTTTCATATATAAAACTCTCTCTCTCCTCTCTCAAAAGTTTAGACTAATGAGGAAGCACCACATTCAATTTCTTTATATATAACTATAAGAGGAAAATGAATAGACGAGAAGATTAGCAACTATAGGCAGCTTCTCATTCAAACGTGAGCACGATATGAGGGTAAAATAAAATCTGAAATTTAGAATTGCTTCTTTTACTCTCTCACAGTTTTTGACATGCAATGCTCAGATTTTCTCTCCATGGCTTACAAATGACTTTAGATAGAGAACATTTGTGTGTGTGAAAATCAACTGCTTCTATCGTAATTTTATATCCTGAAGGAGATGAGATTAAATTCATCTGCTGGCAGCTCAGATCAGCTCTATCTGTAGTAGAGTAGTTATATCGTTTGTATGGCATTGCACATGCAAATGGATAGTTTAGTCTCCAACGGATCATCTATCTTCTCTCACATCACTAGTGTCTGAATTTCTCTTTGTAAACCAAGTTTTGTTGTATATGTAGTTTCGTGTTTTTGAGTAATAATGTATACTGTGTTGTGTATAGTGAAGACGAAACAACAACAAAATGCATAATGTATAAAACATGATTTGGAAACTGTTCTATAGTAGCAGAGATAGCAGACTTTGCTCACACCAACAAGAGGAAATGATCATTTGCTATATATTATATTGCCCATACATCACATCAGAGCAAGTGATGTTCGTCTATAAGATTGTGTTAAATCATCAAATTAGCCTCAAGCTGAGTTTTCTCTGAAAATACCAAGTGGAATGTGAAATGCTTTTCATCTAGTTTAATTTTCCTATGAAACTCATATATACATGATACATATATAGACTGTGCCAAATAAATAGCTTCTGATGGCTTCACGTTTTATAACTTGAAAGTTGAAAATCATCAAAGAAATCTTTTCAGAAAGAGAGAGAGAGGTTTACGTTTAAATGTAATACTGAGGAAAGGAGTTTCACTATAGGTCAATTAGAAATGACATCAAAAATCCTTAGTAAAATTTCCTCTGGCAGTTTGTAATTAACTTGACTAACGGCGGAAGACCTTCCTTCTCCTTTTATTTATGTAGATACCTAGAAATTTTGCTTTACAAGTGTTCCAATTTCACTTCTCTCACTTTCATTTGCTGTGCATGTATGAATGTATAAAGATGGCTTCACTATAATTTTCAGGGGAATCTTTTAAACAAGCCACAATACATGTAATCATGAAAATTGTTATAGTTTGTAATTTAGTAGTGATTAATGAGTTCATTTTTTTCTAGAAGTACTATGTACTATATATGCCATAAAATTATAATAAAAGAATAATTATAAAGGTTTTTGTGCCCAAGAAAAAATGTTCCAATTATAAAATTAATGGAGTATGAAAAAAAATCTCTTTTCGGGTTCATATGTATGCGGGACCAGCAAAAATATATAGATTTAGCGAAAGTGCAACAAGACGAAATGCATTTTCTATGTAGCAACTTGTTTCAAATCTACTGATAATAGAACATGACAGATGTCTTCGTTTCAGATAAATTCGGACATCTGTCCTAGTTTACGTCAGTTTGATAAACTTGTACTCTTTTGTTCTTAAAATACTACATTATATGTCTGGTTTCTCAAGTGCCCATATAATATAAATGTAAGCCGCGAGACAAAAAGCCGACTCAATTCCAGCAAAGTCGTCCAGAAAAGTGAATCCAAGTCAAACAGAACTAAAAAACTTTCTAAACTCTACAGTTTTATAAGAGAGGGTTCATACGTAGGGAAAAGGCATATAACACTTTGTAGCAAGTGCCAAAATTCACAACAGGGCTTCTTCTTTAAAAGTAGTATAAAACTTTATTTGATTCTCTACAAAACTTGTTCTCTTGCGGTGGTGTCACTATATGTGTAAAAGCATCCAATCTTCTCCTCATCTACTATCAATGTACACAATATGACATTGTATAAAATGTAAAACGAAAGGGAAATCACAAAATGACGATACTCAACTGCAATCCAATAGCTATTTTCTGTATTCCATCCGAATCCAAGAAAAAATTCGAGTGAGAGCATTTAGATTCATATATGTAAAGAGAGATCATTTACCTCTTAAATATACGAAAAAGAATGTGATTCACATCTCACACGACTGATTCTCTATATACTATACTACATGTACTAAAAGACTTGAGGCAGTATAAAAAAACTTTTATCTTATAAATACCAAAGTGTTAACTGCATACAAAGTTTCTTCGTAATTTTAGAATTCGAGTAGGCAGAAAGTAAGAGGGTAATAGACTACAGATTTTCTTTTTTACAGTAGTGAATTATCTTTATTCATCTCTCCATCTTGTCACATACTTCTATAGATACTCTAAAGAACTCTCTTTTTTCAGTACAGAGAAATCTACTTGAAAGTTGGAATTGACTGGAATGGAATGAGTAGATTTCGCAGTTTTCACATGTAGGAGCAGTCTTTTTGGCATAGTTATAAACTCTAGTTTATATGTGCATATTATCGGCACACACACTTCTTCTTGGCTTTCTCAGCATTGCCACTATGCCTTAGCTTTTAAGCAATTCTTTTTCCCACATTGCACACATGATTTATACTATAGAGGTGCGAATGACTTTTAGGTCGATAACGATAAAATTCAAGTTTCCATAGATTATACACAGTCCTGACTTTTTCTTCCTGTAGAGCTCCTCAGAGTTAAGCTCTATCCTAACTCTCTGTAGCCGTAAAACATTTTCTTTCACATTCAAATTGCATTCTCTCTCTACTTCTACTCATTCTTGGAGGTACTTTACAACTCCACATAGAAAGTAGAAAAAAGTCTTTGGAAGAAAAGTCGTTTCACAAAATCTACACACACATAGCTACTGTACTGTATGCAATGGGAAAGAAAGTACTTTAGTATGTATCATGTAAGATAAAATGTTTCTTCTTCTTACTCCACTCAGCTACTATGAGAAAATTCATCTATTCTTTCTCTCTCTCTCTATTTCCTTCCTTCTTCCTCCGTTCATCTCAGTCTAGTTCACTTAAAAGTCAGTCCTCTACTTTACACATACATTTTACATTTATTTCATAGTCGTTCCCTTTTAAAGAATAGTTCACAACAGAAGAGATAGTGGAAGTAATGTAATTTGCTGAAATTATGCACACACACAGGTAGGTATAAGAAGAAAGGCAAAAAGCATTACATCAGTTTCAACTCAAGCAAAGACTTCAACTTCCTGAGGGTGCAAGAAAAGAGCCTGTATCACTCCATTGAATTTAGCATTTTGATCTATTATAATATATATATTGAAACGAAGGAGAAAGAGAGGAATTCATCGTCGTGTGTAAAATGTTATGTGCAAATTTGCACTTGCCTTTGAATTGTATTGTAAATTCATTTTAAGAGTGAGAAAGTATATAAGTGAACAGGCTTCACTTCTCGTTCTTCTAAGCATGATGAAGAATAGTAGAGAGAGAGTGAGAGAGAAAAGTGCACAATGTCTAATCGAAGAATCGATAAGAGACCTTTGTGAAGTGAAGAATATGAATTTCCTTGATAAAAGGTAGATGATAAATATAAAGAAGGAAGACTCTGATGTGAGTGAGTGAGTGACTATACGTAGCAAGTGTTGGAAGTTTTAATATATATATACGAGTATAGGAAAAGCATCAGACAACTTTCTCTCTGTTCAATTTTTTTCAATGTTATTACTCTTTTCTATAGTATATATAGTGTTAGTCCTCTTATTATAAAATGTATTCTAGTTGGAATTGCACGAGTGCCAAAGTCATTCAAGCTTGTAATCAGCTCATGCAATCATTCCTCTATTCTAGTCACAAGTTGGTATTTTATAAAATGGAACTTGAAAACCTAAGTCTGCCAAGTAATAATCGTACTAGTATCTAGCTAAAGAGAGAGGGAAAGAAGAGGAAAGAGAGTATATATAGAAAAAGAAAAAAGTTAACTATAGCCTCCATCTGCATAATACATCACGTTCTTTGATTATATTACTGATGCCCAATCGAGCAACTTTTACATTTCTCTCTCTCTCTCTTGTATATATGTACTTTGTATAGGTCGTAACATTATAGTCTAATGTGTATAGTAAGAGGATTCAATAGAAATTGTCTTTTCCTTTTGCTAGTGGCGGAAAAGAGACTTTTTCACTTTTCTATTCTTTTCCAAAGTTGTTATCTGTAGTTCATTGCATTGCTCAGGGAAAAAGTTGGAGTAAAATTCTTTTTTTTCTCCTTTCCAATACATCACTAAAGTTGTGAGAGAGAACATGCTAAACTTTATTTCTTGAGTTGGGTGCAGTATTATATGTACTCTACCTTTTTCAACTTTCTGTATATATAGATATTATGCATCATTTGCTCATTTGAGTCATTTGTAATAGTATAGAAAGGTTTCGTTTTTTTGCACTCAACTCTTTCAACTCTAAAATGTTGACCTATGCTGCAGAAATCAACTATCAAATATTTACTTCTTTCATCACTACGCAGTTAGGTTTAACAAGCCAGAAAAAGTCAACCTATATAGTTGTGTTCTGTACATACATTACTCAGAATAACTTTATTTTTAGAATGTATCTTCTCTCATCTCTCCTTCTGTGTTTGTACATTGGTTAGCTATAAGCTTCTATAGACTTTGAGCTGAGCATAGGTCTTTCTGTAAATTACCTTTAACAACTCCATGTTTAACTTGAGCCAGAGAAGAGGAGTTCAGAGTCAGCGAAAAAGTAAACTCTTCTACGTATAGTAATAATAATCTTCTCTATCTATTTGACATCTAGTCATCATCATGTCTGCTTAAACGTTTGCTCTTTTCTCTCTTTTACATTTTGAAGGTGAAAGTCAAATAACTATAATACTTTCCAACTTGTCAGATAACTTTCTTCTATATCTAGACACTAGGTAATTTAACTAATTATATTTTTACTTTCTATATTTCATAAATGTGTGGTGTATCATGTACAAAGTTTATGACTATAATGTCAATAGCTAGCAATTAAATGTTGACAGTGTAATGAGCACAAAAGTCTATAGTGAGCAGTTAATAATATTTGCTTATGATGGTATAACATCAAATGTTAGGATAAAATGTCATCAAATTTCTTTCTCTCTTATGACTTAAGCAAACAAAGTCGTAACTTACTCAAGTGACAATAGTACTTAGCTAAAAATATGGTGATGAGTAATCTTCCTCCTCATAAAAGGAAAACAAAGTCACTTAAGAAGATTACAATATGTATTTATGTTTTATGTTCTCTCTCTCTTTTAATCTACAAGGCAAAGGTCTACTAGGACTTGTGTAGTACTATAATAATGTGTGATGTGGCTTTATGGTCCGTATCATTTCATTTGTTTTTCTAGTATCACCATATCTTACAAAAAACTAGTTACTCCATAGATAATACGTTTTACGCTCTCTGATATTGTTTGAACATGTGTGCGTTTCTATTCTACTGTCTCTTTATGTAATTCCACCAGAACCACTAAACCAGCCGAAACATTTTGTGTTTTCTGTATGAATAGTACCTAGGGCGTTGTTTTTTGTGTCACCAGTGACACATTAATACAGCACAAGTCGATACGCTATATGTAGTAAACAGTTTATATAGTAGACATAGAGTATATATAGTTCTCGCAGTTTCATGTGTATATCAGAGCATAACCTTTTATATATGTACATATATACAAAGAAAGGTTTTACTTTCACTATTTTCACAAAACTCCATGTGATGCATCACTCACATATAATAGTGACTTGTCTTGCATACTAGTTTACACATTAGAAGAAAAAAACTACAACTACTTGTGGACAAAAAAGTTGAGAGTTTTATGATGCTATCATTAACGCTTGGTTATAAGTGTAGAGAAAAACAAAAGAATTTTATTAGAGTCAAAAAAGTTTTGAGGAAGTTGTTAAGGTTGTGTAGGATGTAGTTTTTTTCTTTTGCTACATAAAAATACGGCGATAAAGAAAAATGTCATAGAAAAGTCTCAAGCGGCTAGTTATATTACATTTACTTATGTAGCTTTGTAGTGGAGAAAGCAATAAGAACAAAATTCCACTATGAGATAAGATTTTCATTCGTCATAAAACTACTGCCAACTAACTATTAAAACACTTAAAGGGGCGAATGGAGAATTACACAAATTACTCCCAGCTCTCATTAAAACCCAACACCTTAGCCCTTTAGGTTGTAAATATAATGAGGAGAAAATTGTAACCAATCATTTTATGTAATTTAAAGAAACACCTTTAAGAGAAAGAGTCTTCTGGATTACAACTCAAATCAAAGTCAAAGGGTTTATTACAGATGTACACACTTTCTCTCTCTCTCTCATCTCTTTTTCGTCCTCATATATTATATTACATCCGCAGAGCAAAACTAACTACTGAAGCCATTACTGTTTTTATTTTTCTTCTGTTTTGCGCTGCTCTTTTTTTGTATAATAAAGGGATAACTGAGTAGTCTAAATGTACGTGGGAAAAGTGACACTATATACAAGAAATACGAAACTAGGAAACTACATTAGAAGTAAAGACAGCCTTTTTCTTTGCTTCTAATAGGCGTCTAGAGCCTATTTGTCTTCACCTTAATGTTATCTCTCTGTGTCTCATTTTTTCTTTTCTCTCCACCTTTACTCTACTCTACTTCTTTTCCTTTTTATATCTAAAAGATACAATACAGAGTCCATCTAATCTCATCTCTCTCTCGCTCTTTTTCTATCTTCTATACTTTTTGGTAACTTTAGCTTTTATATAATATAACAACCATACGAGGTACAGAGAAAATGAACGAGGACTCTAGAGATCCATCCATTCCTTAGACCTAGTTTTGGTTTGTTTCAAGGATTAAACTAGATTCTCCAGATGCTTCTGACAAACCAATCAACATTGCCAATTTGTTAACTACATCTTATCCTATATAAAGAATATACTCTAGTGCTCACTACTCCATTGTCACATCAATCTAACACAGAAAAGAAAGTCTAAGAAGTTGGTTTATAGATTAGTATATGTGGTATATAGTGAACAAGTTATCATCATTGTATAAATAAGACATCACAAGTAATATTTCTTCATGTTTCTCTCTCTCTTCTTCTTCTTCTTTTTTAGCTGTCACTTTATATTGTGATAATGATCCTTCTTCTTTTCAATTCTGACTATTTTCACTCGCATTCACAATAGAATGTAAAGCCATAAAAATTGTATGGGAAGAATGACAGTTTCATAATATATTTATTTGAAATGGATGTGTAAGTGTAATAATGCTTTCTGTACTAGAGTTTCTTTTTACATTCAATGTATATTTCATGCTAAAAATTTTGAAATAAAGGGTTACATAGCACGTAAACTCAGAAGAGAATAATAATACAATGGAAAAGTGAGCAGAACTATGCAGACATACTCAAGTTGTATGTAACTAATCATGCCATAATATGTTGAGCTCAGTTGCTTCCTCTTCGTGGTAGAAACTAGTTAAAATGGAAAAGAAAACTTTTCACAATAACAAATGTATATGTATATCTCACTCTCTCGTATCGTTATATATAGTATTATAATATGTGTGTGTGGCTCTCTTTTGTAAAGTATAGTCAAACAAGAAGACGTGTTAAAAACATAAATCATCTTGTGTGTGTGTGAATACTTTGAGTGCGACCAGAGAAACTGGTTGCGATGTCCACATATAGTAAATGAGTTTAGAATTGTATACATAACTCATAATGACAACATTCTCTCTCTCTCTCACTTTGCTTGTTCTTTGATAAACAGTTCATTTTCTGAAGTGAAAAGAGTTTTTGCTATATATATAAGTATATAGTCAAACTTTGCATGCACTTTTTTATAATAGAGCAGCCCACAACTTTAGTGTTGGAGTTTTCAACATGCAAACTCATTTAGGATTCACATGAATATTTCATATTTTATTTTTTGAGGCATATTCTTATCTACTGATAGTATAGTTTATCACGACATGTGCCATTCTATATAGGATACTAGATTTATATATACTTGTTTATCTAAAAGAGAGGCATTGAAATTGAGAGTTATATTATGCTATCTATATGTAGAAAAGACATGAGAAGGTCAGACAGTATTATCATTAGTGATACTCATCACTCGAGCTACTTTTTCTAGTGAACCAATTATTTACAAGTAGGTACATTCTATAAACTTAAAAGCTTCTACCATATTAGAGGGCTATATTGCTGAGCAAGTACAAAAAATACTCTTTTCGTTTCCTTTTAACAAGTTCATATAGTTAAACTCTTTTGTGAATATAAACTCATGAGGTATGTTAGTTTTTTAGAACAATGTCGCAATAAAGCACTTTTTTCTCTACTTCTCAATTTTCTGCTACATTTGTACATTATTGAAAGCCGCTAGCTAGCATCACCAAAAATTCTCTTTGTAACACAAAATTTTCTTGACGACGTCATTTTTCGTCAGCCCAAAGGGAAAGAAATTGCAAAAACTTGTGAAATGGTAAACATGTACTTTAGTCATGATAAAAAGGAAGAGAACAAAAATACTATAGTACAACTTTACACACAGGACTTTGACAGACACAGAAGAGTATATAGTATAAGCCACATTCTGAATAAAATGGCAAAAAACCACAAAGTCAGACGACTTTGTGACATGAAAGAGTAGAAGAGTAGAGGAAATTTTCATTTTAAAGCTATGTACAGAAATGGCTCCGGAAATTCTTCAAGGTACACCCAACATAACACACAACGAACCATACATTATGAAAATTGTACTCTCTCTCTATACATTCTCTATAATATTTTGCTTTAGCTAGAAATTGTGCATTGTAGTACTATACTGGAACACCAAATATAAAGACATCAAGAAGACAGTTAGGGAGTGACAAATGAAAGGGATATGAATGCTTGTGTGTATATATATCCCACAAAATTCCTTTTTCAAGAACCTGTATACATATATCTGTGAGAAAATGCATTGCAATGCATACATGGACTAGATATTGTAGAAAGAGAAAGAAAATTGTACGAAAGTTGGTGAACTGAAAGAAACGTAAATAAAATTGGAGCAGAGATAGTATAGTACTAAGGTCTTTTCTTTTCTCTTTCGTTTTCCATGTGCTTAGAATAGCAAAGAAAGAAAGCATTTCCTTGTCATCACAGTTAAGTAGTGTAGAGTGACATTCAAAGCATATAATGCTTTATGAATACAAATCACAAGTTACAGTAATCAACAAAAATCAATTTTCCTGTTTTCCTCATCGTTTGTGGTCAACTCACAAACAAATGACCAACTGTACAATATAGTATAATGACAGAAAAATAATAGAATTTATTTGTATACTTTGATATAAGGTCATGTCATATCAATCAATTATTTACAAGTTTAATCATCTCTTCTTATTGTCCTCTATTATTAGTTACTACATTTAATTTAGTCAGCCTTTAAATATAATGAAAGGACAACTATATAGATTACATTAAAAATTAAAATGTATTAAATTGCTCTTTTCTATTATTTTTATTCGAACCGAGTGTTATTTACTATAAGAATTTTTTCTATTTTTACCAATGTTGAAATGTGTTAGTGGGTTAGGAGTAAAGTAGTTTGACCTTCACAGAGCTTTATTCTACACAGACATTTAATCCATTACTCATGCCTTCCTAGTAGTAGACAGATCCTTTACTCTCCAAGTGGAAATTAGGAAATGTATTGATCTTCTCATTCTCTAGTAGCCGCTAGTACTATTTTATTCTTCTCAAAGTTTTTAAAAGGATTTCAATCTGATTGCTCAACTTATATACAATACTTATATGAACTAACGTAAGCTTCACTCTCTCTCTTTTCTTGTCTTTTTGTGTACATTTCCTTTCCGCTTTCTCAACTCTCTCAAAATAAAAAAAATAACAATACCAAGAAGCAAACCTACTCTATCTATCCATTGCTTCTTTTTCTTTTAGACATTTCTTAGTATACATTTCTCTTCCAGCAACTCTCAATCTTGTCTTTTTCTCTCTCAACCATTTACACTGTAAGGTAAAATTGGTAAATGGTACGCGAAAAAGGAAAAGAAGAGAAAAGTACAGGAATCTGACAGCTTTACTTTCTACCTATAGCAATAATATCACCATGTACATTTAGGCTTTACATCGATAAAAGAAGATATGAGAGAGAGAGAGAGCAAAACTTCAACTTGAAAACTACTTTCATTTGACTCTACTATATATACTACCAAAGCACTGCAAACATCTCGCTTTTATATATATACACCTTAACCTTCTTTCACTCTTCATGTCTTTTACTATTGCTCATCCACTTACTTCAGCTCTTATCTTATGCCTGTACCAGTAATAATACCAAGATAGATATATAGAAAACCTCAATCTGTCAGTAGAATAAGATTCAGCCTTCACTTTATAGTCCTAGCTGCCACAAAAAGACGAAAAGTAAGTTACTACTATGCAGACATTGCATTATGACGAAAGTGAATTTGTGCTAAGAAGACTTCTAAAACACACACGAACAGAAAAAGGAAGTGGATAGTAAAAAGAGAAGAAAAGTACATTTATATTTGTGATGGAATTCAGAAGAGAAAGAAAACAGAATGGAGCTACTTACTGAGAAAAGAATATCAGGTCATGGATAAAAGCTGAATGAAAAAAAGGGTTTTGTGTGCAGTAAGGAAGAAATTCCCTATGAGTTGCTTTTGGTTGTCTCAACTAATATCATAGCTCATATAAATACACTAAAGAAAAGAAGGAAGCAAGAAGCTTTCTTACGGTTTATACCCTGTTTACATGTGAAAATGAACACACAATATAAAAAGGATTTTCCTTGACTGCCGCTCCTACTATAATAATATTGTGTACTTTGAAGAAGAAAAAGAAGCTAAAGTTAAGCTACGAAAGCGTCAGTCACTCAATGATGTGTACTACTTGTTCAGAATATAATCTTACTTAGAGCTCAAAAGCACAATTTCACCTGGGGAATTTTTATTCTAGTGTATTTTTACTTTATGCAACAACAACCAAAAGAGAAAAATTGGTTCCACTACCCGCATTTTACTACTAAAGCTAATGTTAAATTCATATTGCTGTCATAATAGAGAAGCAAGAAATGGAAATCTGTTACCTCCAGCTTTCTCTTTCCTTTTCACTCAACCAAAGCTTTAGAAAACTATAAACATAATATCATTTTCAGCAAATGGACACGAACAATAATGCTATGTAAAGTGTGCCCATTGTACAAATTGAGTACAAAAAAAACTTTCTCTACTGCTGGTATATACTTTCCTATTCCAATTTTGGCTTTGAGGACAACCAGCATTTGTACCTAGGCTCTCACAGTCACTCAAAATATTGCATGACGTGTTCATTCATTCTACTACTATATAGTACCACTACTCTGTTATTTCAATTGACTCAGTTTACTAGACCTTGGCAGAGCTGATAATAATAATATGTTATCACTGACACAACCACCACCACTTGCTTTTGCTCTCTAATCCATTGTACACAAGTTATTGCAACAGCAAATCATAGACAAAGTTTAAGAGCTACCTGTGTATAATAAATAGTTTATATAACTTCTGCAGCTTTCTCTGTCGTATATTTTCCATTGTGCCTAATATTGCTATGTCATAGACATGAAACTCACTACTATAGCAAGTTTATTATATTTATTATTTGCACAGTGAAAATACTTCCTTTACAAATACTCTTGGCATGGTCTCTCACATGCAATAGTATAATATCATGTGTTAAATTTTTCTGATCGTGTCTCTGGTACATATGAAAACAACATGAAAAACCATACAAAAATTTAAATGGACAACAGATTATTGTTATATATACAACAACATGAAATAAGTCCTAAAATCCAATATGCTACAAAGCTTAAAATTTTGATTTTAATCAAATGATTTTTAGTCATATATATTGACTCTCTGCTATATGTACTAACAACGTGAGAACTAAAAACTACTCGAGCGAATAATAGAATGATGAGTTATAATATTAGAGCCAGTGGCAAAATGAAAGACCTTGGAAAAGGAAGAAGCAAGCGTCATTTGCATCGCATGGTAGGTAGATAAACATTAGCACTATAGAAGAAGAGATTGACGTGCCATCGTATTGATCAACTAAACCCATCAATTTTGTCTAAATAGTGTGAAACAACACTGTATTAAAAAAGCTTAGAAAATGTTTCTGACAAATTCACACACATGCTACAATAAACTGATTCTCGCGTGTGTATTTCACTGATTAGAAAACTGTATTGAAAATTGAAAACCTTGTCTCTCACACTTACATTGTGGTATTTAGAACTCTCTTCAAAAAGGTATTAGCATAATGACAATAAAGTGGTAAGAAAAAGTGGTATGCGGTAATAGAGAATTGAAACTTTCTATCTGATTTAAGCCACTAAAGAAATTGTGATGAAGCTATAGTATATTGTAAAAAAGGCGTTTTCGTCGTCGTCTTTCGCTTTCCTTTTGTGGTTTTTTAAGTCTAAAGAGAAAAAGCTTTAGGCGTACTTTAGCCAAGACTCTCATAACATTGAGAGAATAAAGCAGTGAAATTACAAATGCATTACTTTCTCTATATACACCAAACCTCTTTAACACACAGTCATGGCCAAAATAAAAAAGAGTCTGGAAAAGCTTGATTGTTTGTCACTGTTACTATATACTCTTGTTGAATAGAGAAAAAAGTGAGATAGAGAGAAGAGAGAAAGTGAAAACAGAAAGAAAGCTTTCAAGTCCTCAACAGAATCGTGAGCGACGGATGAAATGAAAACAACTTTTAAAAGTCAAACAGGAATAGAGTGTAGTAGTAGTAGTAGCCAATGAGAGAGAATAGTGGTAGTAATGGCAGTTGGTTGACTTGACACATTTCGGTTTTTTGTGTGATGAAAGTGAGTTTTAATAGCACTAGTCGTTCTAATGGCTTCTATGCTATGTATACGAGAAAAGAAAGACAATAATGTTTGGAGAGAGAAAGAAGTAAAGTGAAAGTATGAGAGAAATCTTTAAAAAATAGCATAGTGCTACATATATAGTAAACTTTCACTAACAACCAAACACTCACCTTTCTTTCACACTATACCGGATAGTGTGTCAACAAAATGAAATAGTAAGGAATAAATAGAGTGAGTGAAGAAGATCTTAAACAAACTTGGCATTCTATATATCCTTTTGTGCATATGACAAAATGTTTCACTTTAAAAGAAAATATATTATTTACTTCCTGAACAACACCCCCTAGAAATAGTTGTCACGAACCAATATGCTAGATATCAATTAACTACACCTACGTTATTTTACAAGTAGCCAGTGTAGTAAACTAAATAATAGTTATAAGAAAACCATAAAGTTTTATGCCAGTTTCACTTGTGTATTATAGATACATATTGTAAGATAAAAAGTTTCTACCCTGTAGTTAGTAAACTAAACGTGTTTATTTATGAAGGCCGCACACGCTTTGCATAACAATGAGTTAGTCATTATTATATATGAGTAAAAAGTGTTGACTTAAAAATGTTGGAGTTTAGAGGAAGGAATGAATTTGAAGGTATCAATTTGTATGCAATATTTTGCAGTTGTTTTTAATTTCAGGGGGAAATTAGTAAAAGAAAAAAAACTTGGACAATGGAAAAATACTAGAGCTTGCAATTATTTTCATAATATGTCTCTCAAGTCGATTATCAAGTAATTATATAGAGCACACATTTCCTTTCACTCTTATGCCATGTCACGTAACATTAAACTAAGGCTAACAGAAGACCACATTAGAGCTCTCGATCCCGTAACGGGACTAGTCCCGTGCGGGATTGTAACAGAACGGGACTGGTCTCGCTAATCCCGTACGGGACTAACGGGATCCCGTGCGGGATTATGAAATTATATTGTTTTGCTTTATTTTTGGAATATTTAGGCTAAACTAAAGCACTATAAAAGTGATTTTATTCTAAAAGGAGTGGAAAATAAATTTAAAAAATTGCTTGATGCATTATGAGATTTGTAGATAGACAAAAATGTTTTCACTATGATTTATTGAAATACACATTGGAATTTTAAAGATATATTAAATGTATTAAATTAACAAGTTGAATTGCAAAAATTAATTATTTTGAAAATAGGATCTAAGAAAACTTAACATGTTTAACGTTTCATCAGTCATTGAACTTCTGATTTTGGAACATAAATATCCTGCAGCAGAAAAAGCTCTTTCCGATTCGACGCTTGTAGGAGGAATCGATTTTAGAAAGCCATATGCTGTTTCTAAGTAATAGCCTCGTCCACCTCCTGCTTCAAAAAGCTTCATTTCGTTTTTGATAGTTGCTAGCAAATTTTTTGTTTTTGGTTCTACTTGAGTTGCAGACAAAGCTTGTTGAATTGCATTATTGAGTTGATCTTGAATATTGATTGGTTCTTGACTGCCTTCATCAATTTCAAATTCCTGGTCGATTGAATCATTTATAGCTGGATCAGCAGCAAGAAGTCTTCGAATTATGTCTCTAATGAGATTCGCTGCTCTAGTAAACGTTGGTGTCGAAATTAAGCCAGAGTTGTACTTAGCAGTGTGACAATATTTTAGTATGCCTGATAACTCATCTCTTCTTTCTGCAACTCTTAACTTAATTGCATCTAGTAATTCCATGCTAATTTGTGTGTTTTGATCCAAAAGAACTTTCATTAAAAATTCAAAACTGGCATCAGCGGTGATCAGATTGGCATCTCGACGACACAGAGCTTGAACAGTTGCTTTTATAGGTTCAAGTGCAGCCACAATTTGAGAAACAGTAACAATCTCTTCATCTTCAATAGAAATGTCACATGTTATATCCATCAGAGAATTTAGTACACTGTTTCTCATTTGATAAAACCTATTCAACATGTCAAATAAGCTGCTCCAGCGCGTTTTTGAGTCCAAGATAAGAGATAATTCTTTGTTGTTGTCATTTTTCCAGTGCCGCTGTAATACCTCATTTTTGATCGGAGATTTTCGGAAAACTTTTACAATCTTTCTAACTTTTTCAATAACAGGACGAAGTTGTATATTTGTGACATTACTCATTGGTTGATAATTTTCTACTTCAAATCCCATGTCAAATTCTGATTCAAGTTCTTCATTTTCTTCTGATGAACTTTCATCTGCGACATCCTCTTCTGAGTCATCGTTGTCACTTGAAGAAGAATTAGGATTTTCTTTTTTGTAGAGCACATCTAAGACTGCTAATTGAATCCCGTGTGCAAAACAAAGCTGTTGATAAGTTGGTGACAATCGTCCAACTTTTTTCATTACTGACGCACCATCAGTTATAATGCAAACAATATGCTCATTTAGTTTCAATCCAAACTGGTTGAGTTTATTCTCCAGAGTTTCCAATAAATTTTCAGCAGTGGCCTTTCCTTTAATTCGTTGTAAACCAAGATTCCAAAATTTATCTTCACAATGAATGTTGACATTCATAAATCGAAGATTTTTTAAAGTTGTCCATTCATCCAATGTGACATTAAATCGACCATTATTAGTTAGTATTTCAGTAATGGCTTTTTTATACGATTCTTTAATTTTCCCAGCAAATGCTGTGACCATTTCTTTGATAGTACTAGGAGATTTTGGTAGTTCATAGCCTCTTGCTACTAAACCTTTTCTTAAATCCATCGACGTTGAAAATTTGGAAAATGGCAGTCCATCTTTTGATGACATTCTAGCTAATACAATTGGAAGTTCATCTTCGTCATCTGTTGACTTTCTTTGCTTTGCTGCCGGTTCGCCTGAAAAATATAAAAATTAAATTTTAAACTAAACTCAAATAAAATACTGTCAAGTGTAACTAACCATTAGTTGGATCAGAATTCCTTTTAGTTACAATCTGAATGGAGTGCCGCTTTGCCAAATGAGTCAAAAGACCTTTTGTACTGTAACCAGCAGTTTTAATAATTTTTTGACAATCTTTGCATTGGGCTTCAGTTCCCTTTTGGTTTCGTAGAAAATACTTCCACACTTCACTTTGAGCATTTTTATGCTCAGAAAATTGTGTTCCAGAAGAACTCGGTTGTTCGTTTGTCGACATTTTTTAAATTAATATGTGCTTGTTTATTTTTAGCTTTCAAAAAAATTAACTGAAATTAAAATTTAAGTTTTTCGCGCAATGAGTTGATTGCAATAATATAGACTAAACAAGAAATCACGTGTCCATTTCTATTCACAGATTGTAAAAGCTAAGCAATAGAAGTAAAATAGAAATTTGGAAAATACGTTACTAATCCCGGCGAGATTAACGGGATTGAACGGGATTAGTCCCGTTCAGCGAGAACGAAATTAGAATCCCGGTGAACGGGATTAATTCCGTCCGGTGAGAACGGGATTGAGAGCTCTAGACCACATTAGACAGGCGAGGCTTGCTTGCTTTTTCTTCATAAAAACTATATAACCTAATCCCTGTTGACTTTGAAAAATGCAATAGCTGTCAATGTCAAATGCTCCAAGTGTAGCAATTTCTCATACTATTAGTATCTTGCACACAATTAAATGAAACTCCTACTGCTGGAAAAGGTTTTCAATATATGTTGATTATCCTCTCTAGTTTTTATATAGAAACTATACAACAACAGTCTACGTACATATAGCATACCTGTCTTTAAAATTGACAGTTAGGAAACGAGAATTTTTGTGATAAATGATGTGTTTTGCCTGCTTTCTCTCTCTCTACAACTTCAAGTCCCAGCAACAAACTCTCACTTGTTCATATTTTCATATGATGTGTAAACTAAATTTCATAAGTGAAATTTTATGATCTATAAAGGACACCCGGTTGTGTCATCCTCTCTCTCTCTCTCTCTCTTGTGTACTTGTCAACAAAATGTAATAAACACGATGAAATTTTAGAAGAGAGCAGCCATATCAAAATTATGTTTACCTTCAAGTACTTACTACAAGATGAAATGACATTCCATAGTATATATATACATACTCTTTTAGTCCATTTTAAAACTTTCTTTTCAATTTCACTGCAAAATACACATAGTAGTTTATAAGAAAGTTCACTTCAACTCTAGTTGACCCAGAAAAGAGAAAAACACGTTGGCTATACAAGTTCTGAGTATTGAGCTCTTGAATCTCTATAGTATAGAGAGAGAAAAAATCCCCTTTTCTTCACACGCTTTTAGAAAAAAAAAAGTTTTCCTTATTTGCACTCTTACCATAGTGGACTCTTCTATCCTCTATGTAATCGCATGTTTTGAGTGTAACAACTGACACACACAAGTATACAATTTTTCTTTGATTGCCACTCACATACTGACCATTCCCTATTATTTCTCTACTACATTCAGTAGGCCTACATATATACACGAAGAGAGAAAAGAGTAACAAGTTTGCCTCATGAGAACAGAGAGAGAGGAAATTGTATCTGGTGAAGAGTAAAGTAAAAAATAATAGAATTTCAACTTTTGTCTCTCTGAATCAATAGAAGATAGTGTAAATATAGTCTTTCTATCATCTATCTTTCTCTCTACAATGTTTACTTTTATACCCAAGGTCTTTTGATGAAAGCACAATTACGTAAACAATGATCCAACAAACTTTTAGATGAGCCAAAAAGGAAAGAGAAATTAAATAGTATCAAATGTTATTTTGGTCCAACTGATTACATAAGTATATACAATGCCATTCTCTTCTTTTTCGTCGTGCCATGTTATGAGACAAACAGTATACAGATAAAAACATCAAAAAACAACTTTTATTTATACTTACCAACAAATAAACTCCAAAAGGCATTACAACGGCTGCAACTAAAATATCTGCTACAGCAAGACTGACGATAAAGTAATTGGTAACATTTTGCAAAGTACGCTCTCTCTTCACACTCAATATCACAAGCACGTTACCAAATACCTACAAAAAAGGTGAAAATGAGAAATGAACAGCATCAATTAGCTTGACATTACACATTGCATAATTTTATATATCTCTACAACTAATGATAATGAGTTATTATTCTCTTTTGTCTCTTACAGTGAACAATGGAAAAATGATGAGGAGTAAAGCCCACCAATTGTAATGTAGAAAGATATCATCAGCAGGGAACTCAGTTCCATTTGTCCATAATGACGTTGCATTAATATCATCAGGCGAAGAATAATTGGTTGTAGAACCAAAATCACTACTACTAATGTCAACACTATTAATATCATTCAAGTCATCAGGTAAAAAAGTACTGTTGTTAGCACCAATAGAATAAAATGGTAGACTTTGTGGTGGAAGCAAATCATTTTCTGCACCTAAAATAGTTAGTCTCCTAGCTTGATCACTCAACCATGAAGAAATTGGAGTTGTTGAAGTTGTCACACTATCTTCTACTATTCCAACACTATTACTACTTCTATTACTACTACTGCTACTCATACTAGTAGTAATATATTGTTGTTGTAATAGTGTAGTCTCAAACTCAGTCGACTGTGTCAAATTATCATGATGACTAAAACTATTATGATTATCATTTGCAGAAGAATAATGGGTTGATGAAGGAGATATGTTGTTGAGGTAATTGGCTTTTGAAAATGTTGTTTTCAAGTTGGACACAATGCTTGTTGCAGTCGAGGTGATTGATGACGTCCAACTTGGCTCTGTTGTTGTAGTAAAAGCAGAAGTGATGCTAGTTTCAACATTATCTTCTTTGATGACAGCATTTCTCAAATGAGATGTAATATTGTTGATGAACTGTATTGGTGATGATGTTGTGGAAGTTGAGAATGATGATGTTTGTGGACTGGTTGTGGGCAATGGCAGTCTTGTCCACAATGTGTCATTTTCGTTAGAGAAGTTTGACATGTTGGAATATAAACTTATTAACTTTGTTGCATTACATTGATTTACTAAGTAGAGTGAAGCTACATAATATATATCTTTTAGTCAAGGTTCAAGTTTCTTTTCAGAAAAGTTGCTGTTGTCTCTTCTCTCTTGTGATTATATTTTTAGTAGATGCGGTAGCAAGCAAGGAGCTCTGTTCTTGAATTAATTTCCACAAGTTAAATCCATCTGTAAAAGTTGTATAGAAAGAGAGATAGAATATAAGCATTACTACAATTAGAGAATCAAAGAACTTGGAAACATTAGCAAGAGAAGTCCTATATATCTAACGAAAACAACGATGATGAATTATGGATATCTTTCTACTTTCACTCTGTCTCTGTTGCATCAAATTAGATCACAACTCACGACTACTCTTTCCAAATCATAATGTATATAGAAGGACTAGAGTTTATTAAAACGGACAAAGACACGTAATATACTTACACTAGGGAGATGTAGTATATACGACACTGTTGCTACAACTTGATTCTATTAATATCATACAAGACAAAACAACAAAATAAGAGGAGGATAAGAAAACACAATAACTTTGGGTTTATTACGTATACACACATCTCATACTGTTATAAGTAAAGATAGCTAACTTTCTCTCTCCCTTGTCTTGTCTTGTAATGTTACTGTCACTTTTCCAACTTTGTACATTTGTGAGTGATAAAGAAAAGACAGATTTCAATTCTCAATTTTATTATGTTAGTACTTTTCCCTAAACCCTAAAGTACTAAGAATGCAGTCGTTGTAGTAGATATAATAATTCTTATATTTCTAGTTACGCTTGACGTGACTTTCTTTATGACGTCATGTAGCTTCTTTACAATTTAATGTTACATCGTGGTATATAAGTGTATATAGTAGTACATCATCACAACAATAGTACAGTAGCACTGCTGTAACAGCAGTAGAAGAAACATGTACAGAATTTTAGTGACGTCTTTGGGAATTGAAAAGGCATACAATAATAAATGCTTTGGTGCTTGTTGCGCTTTCATTGGTGTTGTAAAAAGCTATAAAGTGAAAAGGAAACTTGTAGTAGTAACAACGAAACGACATTTGATTTTGCTATGTACAGATTTTATATCGCCTCTCTGAAAATGACATAGAGTAAAGTCTAGGGACTACTTAACATTTTATCATTTTCATATTGAAACTGGATATGTAAGAGCAATTGAGTTTTTATATTTGGACTGAACTTTTGAGAGAGAAGGAGGCAGAAATGTCACGCAATTATTCACACACAGAAAAAAACTTGTGTCACAAAGTGTCCTCAAAGAAAGAAGGTCAGTTTTCAAATTGAGTTTCGAGAGTTTTTGCAACTCATGAATATCTACATTTATGAAAACACATTTGACTAAAAAAGAGTGTAGAGAGAGAAAGAAAAAACGTTTGCTATATAGTATAGAAAAAAAATATAGCAGTTATTACAAGGAACACGAACACACAATTTACCTGTTTTTGTACAATTGCTCGTGTAAATTCAACCTTGGGGTGACAAAATGACAATCTAATAATTAAATGTCGTCTCTCAAATCACGCAATTTCCACTAATATATATGTACTACAGTCTATGCAATTTATTTTTAGTGATTAGGAAGGCAAACATCGTTTATATTAATAGACTAAAGAGATAGTAAGTAGATGGACAGAATTATTGAATTTTTTTTTTCTGTTGAGAGGAGCGAGAAATACATACATTAATTTTGGATTTCCTGCTATATGCATTTACTACTAAAGTTGAGATTGAGAGTACTAGAGAGAAAAAGGTCCTGCATATAAATGTGACCAGACCACAAAAGTTATTGAGTTTGACGTTTCAAAACCAATAATATAGTAATGACGTTGAGTATTATATATACAAGAACAAGGAAAAATAAATATCATATGTCCTACACTACTGTCCACTCCAGATTTGACCTTCAATCAATCTCATGCAATTACATTTATAAGAATAGGTCAAAAGTAAAAATAGTATAAATGTATATAGATATTAAATATCTCCCACAAACATTTCCTCCTTCTTCTAAGCGATGTTAGCTCAACAATATTATCTCTTTGGGTAAGTAAACGTGTAGAAGTGGTGGTGGTGGCGGTGGTGATAGAAGAGAGAGAAAGCATTTCAAATCCAATAACAACAATGGCATTTTCACATAGCTTTTACTAACCTGGACCTGACTGGCGAACGTAAAAGCCAAATGTGAAAGTTGACAAGAAGGAAGAGAAGTGAAATGGATCGATGAGCTTAAAGTGGAAAGTGCCACTTGTGATACACACAGAGAGAGAGAGAGAAAGTGCATATCTACATCTACTCTCACTTTACTACAGGATGAACTTTTAACAAGGAATTACACCAAACTATATATCTACTCCAAGCTATATACATACATTTCAACTGTTGCAACCAAAAAAGAGATTTTTTTTGCAAACTGAATTTGACCACACTGACTGTTTAATTTCTTTCAGTTGAATGACAGACACAGAGAAGCTTCTTTGAGAGAGAAGTGAGAGCTTTCAGTTAATCTGTGTGAGACCACAAAAAAATCCATACTACTACAAATCCTCATTCATCATCTACCTTCTCTAAAAAAAGCTTTGCCTGTCACTTTTTTCTTGTCTAATGGATCTTGTCCTCTTCTCTCTCTCTCTTATTTTTCTCACTTCCTCAAGATCAATGTACTTTGCGTAGCAAGTTGAACATCTATAGCTAATTCAGTTAGCATTAGAAAAGTAAAAAAATAGCGTAAGCTGTCTTTAACTATAGAGTCTCAGGGAATCAATTCAATAGAGAGAAAGTATATATAAGCATATATAAGTTACACAAGTTAGTTATCAATGGTGAGAATGAGAAGAAGAGATGAGATTCATTTTTCAAACACACCAGAGATTAGCACAGATTAGCGTAGTTAGTACAGAAGGATGAAGTGAAAGTTGATAAGTGAAAAGTAGAAAAGAGTGTTGTACTTTTTACTCGAGCCTAAGTAGTTTTAGTAGTGTAGGAGAGAAATATAATCTAGATCCTCGTGCAACCAGCGTAATGATGCTAATAAATCTAACGATCTAAAAGTAATTCTTTAGTTCGTTATACAATAAGAGAAAACTTGAGAGATGTATAGTCTAGTGTGCCAGCCAACACTACTTTTGTATGAATTGAAAGGAAGTGAAGATTAAATACAATGTTGTACTAGTAGTAAGTACAATATACAAGATTTTCTTTGTTGACTACTTGACTCTCTGCATTCATTTCAAACTGTCAGCGCTACCATTATGCAGTACTCTTTCTCCCTCTCAGTCAGTATTATGTTTGAGCTAGAAAGTAATAACAAAAGCTTTGACTTTGACCCACTACTATAATACAATATGAATTCAAGAGTAGTATACTAAGTAGTCTTATAAATTCCATTGGGCATTCTTCTCCTATTTATTTACCCATAAATAATCCTCTGAGCTTTTCTTCTTGCAGACTTTTGCTGTTGTTCTCAATATACTACTTTCTTTGCTCGTGTGTAAATTACTAATACAAATACATCCGTCTTGTGCCTGTCACTAATCCGGTAGTCAAAAGTTATAATTATACCGTCCCATTTCAAATAGCTACAACTTTTGATACTAGTAGAAAATACAGTGCAGGTGGCTTTATGTTTCTTCGACCTTCTTATATTGGATTGAGTATTAATAGGTATTAAGCTAGGTAAGGCACTAGATTGTTAAATCCATCTTTTATTTCTTATATATAAAGTTATAATCTCTTTCATTTTTCTTTATTTTTCCATCAATATACTGAGTGAGTGAGTGAGAGCCGTCATTGTATCAAAGTCTTAGTAAAGCTTCTTGTTGAAAATAAGAAGAACTCACAAGTGGCGAAAAACTCAAAAGGTACTCAATTGTAGTTGTAAAAGACATTAGGATTAAGAGTGTAGAGAAAGTAAAAAATATACAACAGGATTACTTTTGTACAATAGTACAGGAGTACATTATTCTAAATTAATGCATTCATGATATATTAGTAGAGACACACAATCCTATAGCAAATTCCAAACTCTGTTTCCTATTCTTTTGCTTCATTACATTCACTTCACAACTACACTTTCTCCCAGTATGGAGTAAACAATATTAATTCACATTAATAAAAGAGAAAGCCAGCAGGCATTGTAATAAGCATAGAACATATAACTAGATGCAAGTATATTTTTGTGCGTGATGCATTCTCATTTCTGCAGATATTAATTGTGTACTACATATGTACATACGTAGACACATAATATAAGAAAGCTATATATGTACTACTCCGAAATGATTACTACGAAGGAATATCACAGTAGTTTTATAGTTTATGAAGAGTTAGTAACTAAACCAAAGTGTGCATAAAATATTGGAGAAAGTAGGGAAATGAAAGGCTTTTCGCAAAATTATTATAACATGTGGACTCGAAATGAGAAAGGTATAGAAGACTTATATAGTGTTTAAAACTCATGGGAATACATTTAATACTTTGTGTGCTAGATGTGATATTATTCTAGAAACTATACTTCCTCTCTCTCTCTCTTCTGTTGGTGCTAATAATAATAATATAGTACGTTCGTTCGTAACTTTGTGTGATGCATTCTAATAGTCGCTTAAGCTTTTAAGTATAATGTCATCATGTGGTAACGTATGTATGTATTCTCAAACTCCATATTGTCACATGTACATATAGTCTACATAGTAAAAGTGTAAACCAGATGAAAACCAAACTAATGTTATATGAGATGAAAACACAAAATGTTGGTTTACGGATATAACACAAATATTTGCATCAATTGCAAAGCAAACGTGACATATGAAAATGTTTGTGAGTCATCTTATATTGCCCCGTTTTGATTACACTAATTTTACTAGACTAAAGAGAATTCAACTGGTAGCTGTAATGCCTACAAAAGAACGTAATATAGTAGAACTCTGTAAAACACGTCATAAGAGTACAACTCTAACTATTAGAGAAAAGAGATAAGGTATAAAGAATAAGTAAGAGAAATGATTCCATAGCGTTGGAGCTCACCAGGGACTACTCTAATTGCTAGAAAACTCGTAGACTACCCACAGTGTTTTTGGACTTGTATTCTTATAAACCTTTGCCACAAACATCCCTATGTGGTCTATATTTTTTCCCTAGAAAAAAATGTTTCTTGAGAAAAACATGTATCCATATGTCTTTTTTTCTATTTTCTTTCTTTTCCTAGATCATTTGAATTTTACCATTACAAACTACTATGTATACGCAGACTTGAGTTTTTTCTTCATTTTCTTCTTCTCTGCAATATTCCGTTTCCAAAATTATAGAGAACATTAGTCTTGTCGCATGACTAGTTACGTCCAATGCCAAAACAAAAGAACCAAACAAATAAATATTATTTCTTATACCGTCTACTGCTGCTTATGATGTAGACTGTGTGCTTTATATCTTTCTTTTAAAGTTATATTGCATATATTTTTAGCAAATGGATGACAACTTGAGTTAGTCTCAAGAAAATATTTCTCATGTCACATTTTATTTCTTTTTGTATGAGACATGTAACATTGATAAAATGAAAGCATCATGAAAACTAAATTTTTCTTCATGAACAGTCAGAATGAATGTCACTCTACTGTATAATAATAATGTAGACAAGTAATGTCATCACTTGTAGCTTTCTACTAAATGGATGAGCGTCGTGACTTGAAAACATGAAAATTTCAATTACATATATCAGTCCATGTTTCAGATTCTCAGAAGTGATTCAAAATGCAAGACCTGTATTCCTTATATATGACTCATCGTATCTTTACTATAAAATGAAAGTGGAAGAGTAATTTTTATTCATAAGCGATCAAAAGAGAGAAGTTTATATCCTCTAATATCTACAATATGTAACTGAACATTAGCACGAGAAAATATCTCTTACTCAGTATGTACATATGCATATCACATTCCTTCGTAGTTATGTAATAATGTTCAATAAACCTCGTCTAACTTCTGACAGATGTAATTCTTCCTTGACTTTTACTAGGGAAATAAATAAGAATACGCTGAACATATATTGACTTGACCTCCATTTCTTTACATATATTTAAAAAATGAGAGTCAGTCATAATGAAAATATCCTGTTCACTTCTCTTCCTTTTCATATTATAATATTATAGCTCCATTGTAAGCTATACCAAGTAGATATATGTAGTAGAGAAAACTTGGTGAAAGTTGGGGTTTGCCTTGAGTTGAGTTTTTCTGCTCTGTGTAGTAAGTAAAGCTATCATAATATATTTTACGTTTTTATATTACGACAGACAAAATTGAATATTCCCTTATGAGCTGATGCTGAGCTTTGTTATTTTGTTCTGCTTTGTTGTTGTTGTGTGCATAGTACAGCTTGGGATACCAATGGGATTCTTAAGAGATGCTTTTAATAAAAAAATATATTCCAGAAAAGCAAAGCACTTTCAACTATTCAGCATCATAGCACTCTTTTGATCCACCCCTATTGTATTCCTTTCTACTACTATATATACTACTGATGATAGTTATATTATTGTTCTTTTACAACTGCTTCTTTCAATTTACTTATACCATAGTTTACAAAGCATAAAAGTGTAAAGACAAAGTGAATGAAGAAGAGCACAAACCTAAGAGACTTATTGATGTTCTACCATCATATAAACTTTATTTTTCTCCACATTACTTATTTAATATTCTAGAAATTTTTATATGGTCTCTTACTTCCAAGTTGATATACATTTTTCATGTGTGTTTAAAAAAAGCTAAAGGATAAGCTAGCCTTCAAGAAAATTTCTTATGCTTTTGACGTTATGCACACTACTTAACTTTCACTGACGTTGTTCTTATCTTCTCGACTTTATTTAATACTTACTACTACATGTCAACAGGCTTCACACTATTATTTTTTACTATATAGCTACTTATTTTTAGTATTCCTAAGCGCTAAGTCTTATGTAGACTATCTAAAAATGCTTTATTAAGTTTTGCTGTCGCATGCAGGTTTTTTTTCTAACACTAAATCTCTCATAAAATGAAACTTGGCAGGGAGTTTGAGAAAGTTGCGTCTTTAGTTTACTCAGTAGAAGTCTACTTAGTTAGTCTACTCTCTCTATATATATACTGTCATTATATCTTACTATGACAAGTGTTGACAGGCAAAGAGTGTTTCTTGCATCAAACTAATAACTTGTAGAGCTACTATTTACTACCCTTATACTTTTTACGTTGTCATTTTAGCCTTTCACTTTAGCATATAAAGATTAAACATTTGTAAAATTAAAACATACCATACAATCGTTATATGTCACAAATGCCTCCATGCTTTGTTTAGTAAGAATTAACCCATTAATGTCATTTTTGTCACTGAAGTCATTTGACTGTCAAAACAACTCTTATATTACACATCTATCACATAGTTACAGGTCACATAAACTTCTTAATTGAAGAAACTATTTAGACTCAACAACACTTAATGTTGTTCTGTAAACAAAAAAATAAAATGCAATTGTTGCTTTCACCACCAGTACTAAACTTGTAGAGTCACTTGACCCAATATGTAATGTTTTGTTTGAAAGAGAAATATAATTTTAAGTTCATGTTGTTAAACATTTTGATATTTACTATAGTAGAGAAACTACCACTTGACACTGTTGAATTCTTTCACAAAAATTTGACAGAAATTTGAGATTCAGAGAGTTTAAAGGAAAGAGACAAAGATGAGAGTGAGAGGAGCACCGGTAAAGAAACGAGTTTGGCAATGTGAACACTGAGAGAATAAGGAGAAAGAGAGACGAGTGGATATTAAGTAGAGAGATAGGATAGAACGATAGCAAAGTCAAACCCGAACTTTTGACGCAATCGTAGCAAGGAATACTTTGTTACTTTTTTGTACAGTGCATACTACATCATATTATATGTGCTAGAGTACATACATGAATGCCACTAAGACTATTAGAAATATTAGGCTTCCAATATAAATTCAATGCTTATAGCATCATGCCAGAATATGTTGTTGTTCTTTCCAAACTTTTCTAACTAGTTTATGTTTCTAACTTATACTACATATATAGTGCATGTGCCATGCAAGAACCTTGAATTATTTCTCCCTTCTAGTACTGCATTCATTTTTATATACACAGCTTTGATTTAACTCACTACTCTTTCACATAAAGAAAAAGTCATTTTGAAAATTTCCTATATATGACAATTTATTGGAGAATCTCTGAAGAGATCAAACCTAAAAGTAAGTTATGAAAAAGGAAGTGGATTTTCAAGTACAAATACTTTTCTACTTTGATAGAACAATATCTAAAATTCCTTTGATACCTGAGTGCACACGTGTAACTCTTGAAATCTTCTTTATCTTTAGAGGAACTTTGCAATATAAGAAAATTAAAAAATATGTGAATCTGACTATGAGCTGCCAACATCAATAGCAATAGAGTGACTCACGTACGTAAGTAAGCAGCAGCCAAGGTAAAAGCTCATCTAAAATCACGTTCCATTGTAGTGGTTTAAAATAATAGAAAGAAGAAGATACCCTGAGACTATGAAATGAAAGTTCCAAACAAATGCCAAAATCCACGAATACTTAAGGAAAGCACGTCTCAACCAGAGAATAAAGAGACACCACTGCCAAATGACATATAAATCATTTTAAGCATACTAATGACTCATTGTACTAAATTAATTCTTCAGACATTTTCATCTTTTATAAATATAATTTCTTCTACGTCAGAAAGATTAGAAAGATGACGGTTGTTCAACATGCAATATAGATGTGTTAGTTCTAAATAAAAGAGTCGTCATCATCCTCTTTTGTTTTGTATGCAACATGCAACCTCAATGAATAATTGTTTATATATTACCTAATGACATGATATCATTTATATTACAAAAAGATTGCATTCAAAGATTTGAATATTGTAAAAGACATGCTCACTTTTTATTCTTTTGTAATTCTAAGCACGCGTACACAATTTCTTTTTGCACAACATTTATTTTCTTGTGCCTTACTTCATTATTGCCATTATTAACACTTGTGTCTAGATTTTTATTATTACTCAGTGCCATGAAATAAAATTTGACCATGAAAATCACTCAAATCAAATCAAAACTCAGAGAATCTCAAGGAGACTTAAATCTGATTTGGCTTCTGAATGGGGATGTGGAGAATTTGACAAACTCATTTTTGTTTAGGTTTTCGAAGCAACAATGTAAACAAGGGACACGAGCCAGATGGCAACCTTTAAACTTATATCACAAGCTCTTTATTCTTTCTCTATCTCAAGGTTCATTACGAGAAGAAAGTCATGTGTCGTGCCCCCGTCTCAAGGGCCACAAAACAACATGGCACATATTGTACATATATAGAGCAAGAAAAGAAAACTCTAAAGCCAAAGTGTAAAATGAGAGAAAGTCTCTCAAAACAAAAGAACAATTTAGACTCTTGTACTTGTTTTGTCTAGCAAACGCATATATTTCCATTTACAAGTGTGTATTCAGTATATATGTATAAGAGGTTAAAGAGTCAAGAGAGAGAGACATATATATATAAAGTGCAAAGAAAGACGCAAGAGTAATTTGTACCTTTGTGAATTACATTGTAGTCTCGACTCTCAACAAGATTTTCAAGTACTAGAAAAAGAGATCTCTTGACTCTACTCTAGTCAAGATCACATGCATATTATGAAAAGGAAACACAAATTCTGTTGAATGGAACACTAATGAGTTTACTCTTGAGTTTTATTTTGATATTTGTCACCATATAGTCAGTCGTCTGCTGACTGTACAATAAACTTTAGCCCTTTTTATAATGTCAAGAGCTTTCACGTGTTGACTTTTTCTTATTTTCACATTCAAATAAAGAAGTATATATATTTTGAAGCTTTAGTATAGTTTTTTCTCTAAAAGACAAAAACGATTGAAGAATGCACGTGTTCTATGGAATTGAATAATGACATTAGAAACTGCTGAGCTCTGCTCCAATATAACAGAAAAAAGATAAAAAGAGGTGGAAAATGACTTTGATTTCTTTTTTCTCTCTTCCAATGAAATATTTAGAGGATTGGAGCAAAAGGGAGTGAAAGAAATGAGAAAGTAAGCTTTAAGGTCAAGCAATTTGTTCTACTAAAGTCGAAATGGAATAGTTCCACTATGAATACAAAAAAGTGTTTCCTTCCTTCATAAACAAAAATACATTTACTTTACCATCTCTTATGTAGAATTGCTTCCATTTTAAACTACTACTAACGTTATATACAGCAGACTATGTGCAATTCTGAGTGTAGAATATATTAGGAGTTGGCTATATAACCTATAAGTAGATTTAATAATATTTCCATTTTTACTTGCATGTGAGCACTACAGTGAGAGAATGCATTAAAGTACACACAGGGGAGATACACTTAAAATATTCTGGATCAGGAGAGTTTTATGTAATCTAATGCAAAATAGAGCTTTTCTCTCTGTGTTGGTGTCATATTTACATTCAAATTTGTATATTATGAAATGGCGTCGTGACTTGTTTACCATATTAAAAATAACTACAGACAAGACATTATATTATGAGAATCTATTCCGCTTCACTTCTTTTATTCTACAAAAAGAAGAAAAACGCAACTCACTAAAAACAATATAATTTGTTTTTTTTTCGTCCAATCTCCCTTGTATGAAAATACTTTGGTTTTCAACAAGAATATTATTACATGATGCAATGACTTTTTCTTATAATAATATAATCATTCCAAGAAACGTAATATAGTATATATTTTATCTGCTTTGCAGCCGCCTGTAGACATAATTATCTTAAGGAAATCTTTTGTGTTCATATTTGATCCTCCTTCGTAAATCTTCTCTAACTTTCACTAATTTTTTTTCTTCAATTTTATCTTCTGATTTTATTTCTTATTTCACTTGCTCTATTACAAGCGAGAGTACTATAATCAAAAGTCACTAACAAACTCTAAACAAAGTTCTTGTTGTACAAACAAGATTCAGTTACAGCTTTCTCTTTAACAACGTGCCAATGCCAATAGGTTTTGCCACGAAAATTACCTAATGAGTTTCTATTCTGTGTGAGTTTGTAATCAATAAGTTCTCTGCTAAATACTTATCAGAAATTCTTTCTGCATCTATGACTTTCACATGACTATATGAAGACTACTAGAGTGAGTAGGATAACTATATATAGCTAATATCATTAAGAGCAATCAGTACGCCCTTCTGTAATTATCATGAGAGCAATAGAAGTTGAAAGTTGCAGTAAAAGCGTCTGTACTTACGAGAACAATCGAAATTTTTTTATGTTTACTCTCCATGCCAGGATTTCATTTAGAAAATTTTCATGGACTTCATGTTCCGCCTTTCTCATCACGACCAAGCTCTAAATAAATGATTGTTAGGTTCATTAAGTTAGTCTACAAAAGTATGATAACTATACAACAATTGTTTAAACCCATAAAATATAGTATAGCGTATATGTACGTTATTAGTAGAATTTTTGGCACATTGTTTCGGTAGGGCGGAACTGGCTAATGAAATTATGGTTCTTGTACAGTAGTTTTTATGAGTTTGCGTTCATTATTATATGTTGATGACATAACATATATGCGGGTAGTTAACTCAAGGATAAGAGTACATTGTCCTTAAGTGACTACAATAAAACTTTTCACCACACAAGTTCAGAGGGTAGAATGAGACAAATTTCAGAGCATGACGATGATGACGATACTTCATTTCTAGTTGAAAGAAATTGGTAAGTCTTCTTTTTAGTATGAAATTTTTTAGTGTGGGTTTGCAGAATTGAAGTAAGAGGAAAGTTTAGAATATTTTAGTGTAGAGCAAAACAATTCACATTTTCAAGAGCTCTCTTTTACTAAACGAACATTCAAATTCATGAATAGTATTGACGTTTATATTTCTCAATGCAAAAGTTTTGAGTTCCATTTTCAAAGCTCTTTTCCACTAAAAACGATACGTACGTTCATACGTATATACGGTATATAAAAATCTTAGCTATGTAAGCATGCAAAAACTTGACGAGATGGAATACTTTGTTTGCATTATTGTCAAAGTTGAAAGTTTGAGAGATGAAAATAAAGGCAAATCACGTTTTATATTGGTCTTAGAAAATCTTGACAATTTACTGCTGCACATATGTATATATATATCTTATATAAGATATATATATATATATATCGAGAATGGTAGGTAGTTACAATAAAAAGATTTAAATGAAAAAGGCCAAACCAAACTGACATCATCTCGTTATTCCATTTCCCTTCGTCTACTTTTTCTTTTGATTTGAACAATATGGTAATGGTGTTCAGCACAGAAGAAAAAAGAGAATATACATAGTCATTGTATTTGATCTAATAATGCTTTTCTCTGGAAAACAAAAAGGGGCTGGTCGTCTCTTATTCTCTATTTTCTTATTGTCTACTGATTTCATGTCCATTACTTTATGACATAAATCTTACTTCGAAAAAGGAGTGTGCTGAAGCGGATTGTGCATTGCCTTTTCTTGTAGTGAGGATTGCTATTTCTCTGAGAGAATAAGAAAAACGGAAAAGAGCAAAGACGACGAAGGAACCCTTTTCTCAATTTCCTTCTGCTTCAACTCGTCATCATTTCTTATATTCTAGAATAGATTTTGATCCTTTGATGTCCATTTTTCTTATTTTATGTATACCTTCACTTTTATTCTTATACCCTACCTACTGAGTAGAAGAGAGAAGATATGCATACTTGTATAAAATATTTGAACTTGCATATGATTCTAATGTATGTCATTTCTCTCTCGAAACAATCCTTTGTACAATTTCTGTCCATGTCAGCCAGGCAAGCTATAGTAGTTATCATCAGAGAAAATATATATTTTCATCATGGTAGTAGAGCAAGAGATTCTTCTCAGTAATATTAAATGTCAGAGCAAAAGCTTCTTCTCTTTATTCACTATATATGAGATTGAGATGACACAAATTCACAAAACTTTCAAAATGTCATCTCTTACAGAAATGTATACTTTATTGTCTTTTTTTTGCTTCGTTATGTGTGTGTTGTTAGAGATAGCCTTTGAGTTTTGAGAAAAATTGGTATGCTTGTTCACATCTGTAAAAATATTTCTTATGTTGTAGTTACATTATTGTTTTCTTGGAGAAAAATTACTAGCACAAAAAGTTATGTAGACGAATAAATTCATTGCAACACGTCAAAGGAAACAAGTATCGGTTCTAAGAAAAATATGTGTTTAGTCTTCAAGACTTTTGTCTGTGTGTAGTCATTTGAAAAATAAGGATAAAAATAGAAATTTAAATACTATACTAATAAGAAACATTGATAATCATTAGGAAGGGAAATGAAGTATGCAAAATATGTATATCTGTATTTGTCATGCAGTAATGTATGTAGCTATACAGTTTTTTGTCTTCATTATTAAAATTTAATTAGCAAACAGTACAAAAGTTGATATTAATAATTTTCATGTGTTTGACATGTGATAATAGAAAACATATTCACCTAGCGTGTAACATTATAAAATTAACGGTTGCAATTTGTATCAACCAATCTCTGCTCTTGACGTCAATTTTATTCTACTTGTCAATGACATATTCTTCATATTCACAAGAATTACTTTCGTTGTGTTTAGCATGGCTTGAGTTATTTGGATTTCAAGTGAATTTTCTTTACGCTTCACTACTCTAAATTTTGTTACAAACAAATAAACAATGGAGAGTGTTATTTTTCCAAAGAATTCATGTTCCGCTTCTTCCATCATCTACTCTACAAATTTCACAAATGTAATTTCCGCTTGTTACTACAATGTCAAATTCAATATTGTGTTTAGTCAACTTTATGATAGAAATAAAAAAGAAGAGATTCAGAGTTAGAATTATTACGTTTCATGTATATAGGAAAGTTCAAATGTCAACAGTCTTAACAGCTTTCAACCAAAATTCAAGTGATAATTTCATACAGCTTTCATCCTCTCCTTTTCTAATATAATTTTGATCATTTCCATTATTGATTTTGTACTAAGTATGCATCATGTAGCTATATATGTATACGTAGAGTAGAAGAATTGCTAGCATTTCATCTTTGAGTTACCAGACTGACTGACACTTTGAAATATACAACACAGAGAGAGAGAATGTACATATATATAATAGTGAAGCCACTACTATGGGATTAAAAGTTGCTTTTGTTATTATAAGTACATTAATTCATTTCACTATTGGATGTGGTGCTGTCTTGTAAATCATTTTCTAGAATCTACAGGCCGCTCTTCGCTCTCTCTTCACTTCATAACTATGATTGATGTTTCTAGCTTGGGAAGATGCCTTGTGTGAAGTGAGCGTAACGTGATCGAAATTATTATCTTTGCATTTTCTCCTACGAAGAGTACTATGTTGTATATATGTATTATGACTTGTTTCATTTGCATCTCTATCGAGCAAAGTCTTATTATTATACAGAGTCACACTTAATTCTACAAGATGAGACCCTTCGCTTTTCATTTCATCCCTAGGAGAGGAATGACGCATATGAAATTGAATAAAGCAACAAACTACAATTTATTTTAATGAAAATGTCAACAGCTAACTAAAGAGAAATCTATTCATCATAACATAACGTCACAAGCTTCTCAAATTCATATTCTTTTGAAAAAACTTTTGAATGTATATAAAGGTATGTATATAATTCTGAAAAATTCTATAAAATAAGGTATTAGGTATCGTATTATCTTTTTACTTGGAATTTCTGCTACAGGCACAAAATTTTGATTTGTTTTTAAGTGGAAATATGAAATGTACTATTTTTTCTAGCAAAATATCTACTTTAAATTTTCTAAGCATCAGAAATTGTATATAGCTAACAGCAGAAAGTACATACATGTATAATGTACATATTTATATTTCTCAAGTTTCGGAAAAAGAATCACTTTTCATCAAAATCATAAGTTCAAATCAAGAAATAATTTGATTGATACATACAAACAAGTCAACAAGATAGAAATATGACGCACAGCATATCAGATTTCATAAACACTTTATAATAAAGCAACCATACAACATGTCAAAAACGTTTCGGCGAAAAGTAAATACAATTTGTTTCTTTTTTTCTTGTAGCAATTATTGATTGTGATGTATTGGAAACATGAAATATGATCAGAGTGTTAACAACTATCAAATACATAAATACAAAAATATATGCATAGCATAAATAACGAGCATATTTAAGTTGTGACTCGAAGTACTAGTATTATTTTCCTGTTTTTATTGATGCCTAAAAACCTTTTATAACAAGGGATTTTTTAAACTTATTGAAAGCAAGCTCTTTCTGTACCAAAATTATTATATCTGTTTGCCTCTATTTCTCCTACACCTTAGAAGGATGTCAAGAGAAGATTCTTGGAACCTACAACATTCCACACTTTGAAATGAAATCGGTTTATCTCCTCTTGACATCATTCACTATATAATAATTACATAGATCTCCAATAATTTATACAAATTTGCAAATTTGGAGTTATTTATCATGATTAAATCTTTCCTTTACATTTTATATATATTTAGTTTATAAATGAGAGATGGAAAAACTATAAGATTCTTCTACTACATGTACGCCCAAGAAGAAAGCGACAACTTCATTTATGAAACTAAAAACCACTACTGCAAAATGAGAAAGGACACGTCAAGTAAAAGTATATAGTACATAGTATAGTAGTAGAAGTCTTTCGAAGTAAAAGTCAAGTAAATACTACGAAGGAGAAACTTCATTTATATTCAACCTAAGTTATTCATGAAGTGAAGAGAATAAATTGACCTCAACATGACACAGCAATATGTTTTAAGTTTCTAATATAATCACAAACACATACTCTAACATACTTATTTTCAACTCTTGTATATAGTAACTATTGTGAAGAGAAATGCTCGACTTGAACTTTGTCTTCATTTCTCATCTTTCCACTATCTGTCTTAAACTCTTGACTCAAGTTGACTTACTTTATATTTACAAGGTAAGCACACGAAAATCTACAGCTCAAACCTCTTTCTCATTAATCTGAACTGAAGAACGAAACGAAGTTGTACAACCTTGGCTTAAAATGAAATTTAAATATATGCACACACGTAGATGCAAACACATAGAGAAGAAGAAAACAAAGTTTGTTATGTTGGTTTGCAATATGTCTTTAAATAAACCATAGTTTATAGCTTGTCAACTAAAATCAAATCAAGTCACCAGGAACCGTCGTTTCTACAGCATAAACATAATATCAACAGAAAATAATTTTCTCAAGTGCAGTCGTAGTAAACTACATATATGATGAGAGACGTGTAAAATTTCTCAATTTGAAGGACGACATTATCTTATTTCAAACTTTAAATACAATTTGACATAAACTCAAAAAAAACTTGAAACTGTCGTACTTCACACTTTTTGAAAGTGATTTACTAAAGTTTTTACATTAGCCATAAATGATGAACGAGTGTAAGGTAAATAGAATAGAAAAGTTTTTCTACTATAGAATTTTACGTCATACAAGAGCTCATAAATATACTCTCCAATGAAGTAAACAATTAGGCTTTCATATTAGTTCCATATCGACTATGATATTTTCTTCAACTAGAAAAGACGTGTATAATTATTTAGTAGCAGACTCGCCAGACATATTTATTTGTTCCAATTCTTACATACAGTCATAGTCTAAACTAAAAATAACTCGTCATTCATACATGAGTAACAAATAGAGTCTGAAAACGATTCAATTAAATCATTTTGCTGCACATACTAACAACTATATGTATTTTCATAGTGGTCGTCTGACAGTTTAGTTGAAAAGTCAGTTGGAGACGGACAGAAGACCTTTTTGTCAACCATTGGAATCCAATTACTCACTAGTGCAGTCTCATAATACCCTTTTTGGCGTCTGTTATATATTGATTCATGACTTGCATTGAAGACTTTCTTTCTTTTCAGAAAGTCTAAGCACGATTGACAGTCTCTTTTTTCGTTTCTCCAAGCTGTAAAAGAAATACTATTATACACATTGAGTCAATAATGAGTTTTAGTTGAATTCACTTTTCTGACATGAAGAATGTGAATTCGCAAGTCGTGATTTGAGTTGTAAGCTATGAGCTAAGGTTAGATTTGTAATGAGAAACCTACATGTATTAGAGTGACGAATGCCATGCTAGATTACATGATGATAATAATAACTATACATCTATAGAATACAAATGTAAAAACTCTTGAGTTATATACTCCTGTGAAATTATTTTCACAAAATGTTGAGCTTCAAAACCTATTGCCAGTCACGTTCTCTCAAAAAGAGAATTAAGGTAAGTAGAAGAAGGACAATTTTGCTATAGTATATAGTAGACATCTAAGGTAACTACACGCGTGTATCACATTACCCTAAAGTGCTAGAATCAATATAACACTCGAAATCAAAAAGAAGAAGAGTAAATTTAATTTTCGAATAAGTGAAAAAATCTCACGAATAAGCTACTCACAAATGTACAAAATTAGATATGGACAACAGAATCCTACGCTAAACTTTATAAAAGGATACTTGAGTTATTTGCGTTGTTTAGATATACGGATGTTCGTGGAACCACCTTCATTTGCTCTCTCTCTCGCTATATCCTATCTATATTGCTTTTATTGACACAGTGTCTACAAATGACAGCAACTGGGATAGTACAAGTGAAAAAGGGAACTAAATGAAAGCCAAAGTGCAAACATGTTGCAAAAAAACGGAAATGAGCTCAACCACATTGGGCGAATTGAAATTGCTGTTGTGAAAAAGTGTATATAATAAATTTAATTTAGAGACTATATAGTAGAGAAAATGTGTTGACCACACTTGAGCACTGTACAGAAACAGAGTGTTGAGAATAAATTGAATGCATTATTATATGAAACCCAAGTTGGACATACGTAAGTGTTAGTATTTGAGTGACATAATTAAATAATTACGCAAATGCTAAATCATGTGACGTGGTGGTATATATATGTATGTATTCTCTATGTAAATATTATATGTCCATATATTACATATATACTAGACTGCTTACCCGTGTATGCACACGGGTTTTTTTTTGAAAATTTTTAGGTCAATGATTTTATACATACACGGACGGGTAATCAGCATACGAATTTACATATCAATATTCACTTAGTGGTCGGCAACTTATTAATTAGAAACCATTTTATTTTGAGAATATGCTAAAAATAAATTTAGAGAAAAATTGACAGTGATGTTATTGAGGTGGTTGCTACATAACTGACGGACAAACTTTGCGCACACGTTAATTTCTTTACTAAAGTATTTAGTTCACTTGTGTCAGCAGCTTGAATTTTACTTGATGACATAAACTCGTTTGATAATTCTCATTCTGATCTCTTATAATTCCGTCAATTTAAATATGAAATTAAGCTTATTTTAGCATTTTAGAGAAGCACCCTTTCACTTTGAGATCATTGATAATTTCTCTGTGTGATCATTAATGTGGAAACACGTTTTCGTTGATCAGCATTTCACATTTATTATTGGATTATATATTATAAGTTATAATCCAGCACTTTCACACTTACTTACCACGATGACTCTTATAATATAATAAACGTGATTTTTCACGAGTTCTTTGATTTGCGGTATCATAAGTTCTCGATATTGACATGCGAATTCAATTTCAAGACAAATATGACATCTCAAGACTTACATACAGAAAGGTCTTTTAGATCCATACCTTAACTCATCTCTATAGATTTTCTCAAGCTCAACTAAAAATTTTGCTCACGAACGCAGCATCTTCAGATCATATGTATGTATATCGAGCTTGATTGACCCAATCATCGATAATCTACTTTGGTTTTATATACTAAAGCTAGTTGAGTTGCCAAAAGGAATCCCAGTTTTTCTAGAATCCCCACATATAGTCAATTTGCTGACACTGCCAAAAAATGGCACTTCTTACCACAAAAAAATCAAATAAATGAGACAGATTTTTTTATTTTTAAGCAAAGATGTCATTTTTGAGGTGCGATATGATAACTAAAAATTACATAAAGTTGAAAAGTAAGATCCCTATCAATTTTCCTTAATTTAATATCATTATATAAAAATGATATTCTCCAATGGTTCAACTTTAAACATATGATTCTTGTTCTTAACTACTACTGCTATGAATAGACGTACAAATAATAAGTCTAACGAGACACGACTTTCTCCATAAAAGATTTTTCTACTCGGTTAGGCCTAATAATTGATTTGAGTACTAAGAAGAATTCTACAATTCCAATCCAATACGTTCTTCACTATACTATATGCTCAAGTGAGATATAGTTAAAGCTTCAGTCCTTTTTCAAAAGTCTCAAAAAAACGAAGAGATACTGTGGTGCTGCTGCTGTGTACATCATACAAATTTTCCAGCCTAATACTAGCAATTCATGCATGCTTCCTTTTCACTCTATGGCTTTCTCTTTTGCTCTCATCATTCTCATATATTATTATTTTCTATCCTAGTGAATCCATCATTCAGTTCAATTCACATGTTTTTCTCTCGTCAATACTTTCTCTTGGAGTAGAGCTAAGGTATGTATGTATTTATATAAGAATATATATAAAAGTAGTAGGATGCAGCAGCAGGCACAAGATATTTTCTACTTTCTATAATATGTATCTACTATAGTATCATCATAGAGGAAAATATATAGACATAAGAAAGCCGAATATGAAATCAAAATTCTATTTTCCACAAGAAGAAAGAACTAATCTTTATGGCACCACATGCGTAATAAAATATTCTCTGACGTACATAGATTTTGCTACTTACCCCAGTTATATACTTTTTAGTCTTATTCAAGAAGTGAAATCTTTAAACTTCTTTTCTCTTGCTCTGCTCCTAATAACTAGGAGCCTCCTGTACTTTCTATGTTTCTTCTTTTAGAACTTGAGAAGTTGTGCAATTATGTATCAAGTTCTTGATTACTCATTCATTCTCAATTCATGCATTACAAATTCTACACACAATACAACAGACAGAAGTTTATAGATTGAGAAGCACTTTTTATATAAATGTAGAATTAGGAAAATCCTAAAATCGATTGCACTTTACTATTTAGTATGTAGTTTTCAAGGCTTAAGTCTTTATTACTATTTGTATATAGGCTCGGAGAATTACATGTTTTGTGTATATCTTATTTTCTATAATTCAAATATTGTAAATAATATATATTTATATGTTGTCTATTTAATGATAAGTAGGATACAAAACTTTCTTAAGTACTTCATTTTTTTATCAATCAATACAATTCGTATGTTTCAAATAAAGAAATATATTATAATACACTATTGTTATTTACATGTATTTCATTTCATCAAGAGTTTTACATACATAAAATATTAAATTGCTATCTTCTAACTTAAAACTAAGATCACTTGGAATTAATACAATATTGGGATCTTTTCTTCATGTAAAATAATGATAATCTGTAGATAAAGTTGAAATGAAAGGAGTTTTTCTGGTCTTCTTCTCACCTGTAACAAAAAGCAAAAATAAAAGTTTTTTCTTTAAAAATTCATTATCAAGTTGTTACTTCAAAATATCTAAAACAACAAAGTTACAATTTTCTAATTCTTCGTATTTGCAAAATACAGCACATGCACACGATATGTCTACAAATTAGAAAAAAAACTTTCATTGTAAAAGCACTTTAGCTAATTAATTTGAGCTGCTCTGTAGTAGTCTATCAATTTATCAATTTCTCTCTCACTCTCTCTCGCTCTATGTTTAAATCCTTTGCCTTAATTTCAATGAATTACTACTGTATATCCTAAAATCTAAACACTACATTGCCACTATATCAACTTGCGTTTATAATGTTAACATACATCAATACATTAACCCCTTTAGGAGCGAAACACATAGACTTAAAACCTACGTGTGTTCAAATTACATAATATATAGTATGTAGTAGTTTACAATTTTATAAGACGATATGAACATGAAAACAGAAAAGTATTACGCATTTGTTCAAATCTACGTTTACCTAATAGCTGCTTCTTCTATAATGGAGTCAGTTCATATTACCATCTACATCTCATGTATGTAAATATCTTTTTTTCTGAAATTGGAAAAAACGAGACTTTGGATTACTCCAACACAACTATCTCATAAGACTAAAGTAGAACTTCTCAACCAGAATCAAGTCGGTCCTTTTCTAACCAATTTAGTAGTACACATACAAAAAAAAGTAAAGTAGACTCTTCTTACGAATAAGAAAACCCGCAAAGGTAAAAATTTGTTTTTAAAACTTCTTTCCTTTGAGCGTTCTAAATTTTTTCTTTATTCTACGCGACTGACTACCTCATTCATTATCTTGTCTTTATTCATATGAAGTATGCACTCCAAGCCTACCTATAAGTTACCTCTAAAGTTGAGAGCTATAGTATATAAACACACTCTACACTTTGAAAAGAAAGAAAATTACTCACTCAGACTCGCAGTGAAATGAAGGACATTCTCTCAACCATCAGAGTCACTTCTTCCTCTTACTGTCTATGTTGTTTTTCAAGAGGAAAAGAAATGTGCTAATTGAAATAACTTTAGAGAAGTGTTTTTTATACAATGAAGTTTTTTTTTGCTATAGCTATTGACGTTATATACTAAAGAAAGTACCTTATGAGAGTCTTTACATAAGTATGCATACAACTTTCACACTTAAACACTCTGGAGCTCAACTCCTTTGGTTATCTCCTGTGTGCATAACTACAGACTACATAAAACTTTACACACATATAATACTTTTTCAATGTAGTCTGCTACGTAATACGTATTGTCTGTTCTTCTTCTACAAAAGAATTTCAATAAGAGAGGGGGAGACTTTTCTAGAAGACACTCTCTCTATATATAGTTTATTCCACAAAGAAAATGTAGTCCAACTTTTCTTTTACACAAGTGAGTTTTTAGAAACTTGCATGCATATAAAGACATTGCATGCTTGGAGTTAGTGAATGAATTTTATAAAAAGAAAAATCCTTTATCTATTATGAAACAGCAAGGGAAAGAGCAAGAGAATAACACTGATCCTATATAATAATAAGTTTCACTAGTACCAAACGTAAAAGAAACAACAGATGAGCCAACTTTCTTTTACTTAAATATATAACAGCACAACTTTATATCGAAATTGTCCACCAACACCAAAGATTTATACGACATTGACATTGAAGAATGAGTTTTAAAAACAAGTGATGGCAAAAATGTAGTTCCTATCATAACTTATTAACTTTGCTAATACTTTTTATGACACAGAACATCTAATATGGAACATGAAATTGTTGATTGGAACAACTCAAATTATATATCTCTCGCTATTCTCTCTCTCAAGGTGACAAATGCATAACCATGAAATAAAAAAAAACTTTCAAAATCTTAAGACGTACTTCCAATTCCTTCATCGTTTCTACTACCACTTTTGTCTTTACGAGAAAAAAAAATACAATGAAAACTTTCTCTCAATTGAATTTCTTCTTTCTCTATATATATATAACTTTTCATCTATAAAGCAAAAAAAACATGAGAATGAGGAATGTGGTCGTATGAGTTAAGACTGTGAGATTTGTTGAGAAAGAATCCGCGTGAGATAAAGCAGAAGACAACAAAGCTCTCATGAGAAAAGTTTGACGATTGAAATTCTCAACTTGTGAATCTCGAGTCAGAAATACGATACGGGGAAAACGCAACAACAACTGTGATAATATATAAACTATAAACTAAACCTTTGCCCTTTTTCTCAGATAGGATTTACTCAAACTATTTCCAGTCTTCTTCTTAGTAGCTTCTTCTAGGAATTGTAGCAACTATAACTATGCAAAAATGTATCTGATGTATAATTCTATTACTTTGCACTGCATATAATCCCATGAACGCAAAACCTCTAGACACTAACTAAAACTTTTTTAATGATGCGATCAGGAGAAAACGCACTACTACTACTGTGATGATGTCAATTTGCCAATTGTTTAAAGAGGATTTCTTCCTTCTATTTAACTAACTAAGTCGATACTATACACTTCATGATAATTAACCACAACAACTTTCCAGCTTTTATGAAAATAATTTAGAGTAGGAAATTTTCATAGTAGATGTAGAAGTGGAAAGAAAAAGTAACATTGTATTGGTTGGAGTGAATGTAACTTGGAGAAAAATAGATCATTCTGTAAAAGACCAAAAAAAAATAAAAGACACATACTTCTTCTTTTGTTGAAAAAGTTCACTAATTGGATACGACTTGGTCGTGATACAAAAAAGTTCAGTCTTTTAAATCTCAAGAGCTTGATAATTATTTTGTCATTGAAATTGACGTACTTCCAAGGAAGTTTCTGTAATCTTGACTGTTGAAGACAATTGTAACACAAAAATAGTCGTGAGTGTGTTATAAAAATAGCATAATATCGAAATTATCATATTATAATGAAATGATAGATACTGAATAGATATTAAAATCAGACACGTTGTCTCTTAAAATTTTCTTGTCCTGTTTTCAAACACCTGTTTATAAATCCTTTTCGCTATTTATTATTGATAATCAATAATTGAATTATTAGTTCTTCTTTTGAAGAAGTAGAGAAAAAGCAAGAACAAAACAGTTGCTTTCACCTCTTATTCTTTTTTGTGATCTATTTTAAGCTATCTTTTATCAAGAAAGGAAATGCGTCAAGCCAATGCCTTTTAACATCGCTCAAGTGAGCAAACACTATCTCGTATTTAATTGGAAATTTTGTGCTCTACGAGTCGCATTTTATTGTCGGTGCAAATAAGTAATTGCAAAACCTCTAGTTCACACTAAGGCTAAGAAAACGAATGCTTCATCATCAAGGTCAACATACCTCGCTTTTTTACATTTTACAAAATAGATAAAATTGAAAGTACTTTCTAGAACGAAATCTATTTCACCTTGCACATGCATACTATATATAAAAATCTAGAACTAAATTCCAAGCTGATTTTACTTATTTATCATAAAACTCTCTGTATCTCTTAAAAAAAGAAATTCTTCTTACCCCCAAAAAAATTATTTGCTTGCTCAAACCAACTTCTTTGATCTTGCTGATTTGAACAAATATCATCAAGGGTTTTGGATATCCGCTGAATCAGCTTTTTCCTTATTAGGTTCATTATTGGATTTAGGTGTACAATCTTCATCTACATCTGTATCCGCATCGTAATCAGTAGCATCATCATCCTCCTCAGCATCATCTTTCTTTTTTTCCTTGTTTTCACTACTTTCTTTTTCATTTGATTGACTGATTTGATCGTTTTCTTTTTTCTTCTCTTCCCTAAGCTCACTTCCATCATTATTTTTATCTTCACCATCACCAGACTCTTCATCATCAATAAGGATCACACGCTTCCGCTTCTTTGCTGGACTAACTACTGTTTCTTTTTCTTCTTCACTTTCTGGCTCATTGCTCGTCCAACTGAGTAAAAATATTACAAAAAATTATAATTACATACAAGGCATGAATTTCACCATCTACTTTTACTTTGATATAGTCTAGACTCTAGACAAGTGAAGCCAACCCATTACAAAATAATCTACTGAGAATTTTCTTTCGTGATGATTAAAATAATAATAACAAGACATGACCTTGTACACAGAAGCAATATTCCTTCCAAAACCAAATATGGCCATAATTACACACTACAAATCTCAATTATCATTATCAGCCACAACATTCAATGAGAGAACACAACAGATGTAAAAAAGAAAAAAGTGAAAGAGAAGAGAAAGTAAAATAAAATTTCATCTTTCTCTGTCTCTCACCTTTATAATCATAAATAAATTGTATGGTAAGAACAAATTAGAATGAATCCTATGCGGCTCATAAAAATTCAATAGAAGATGAAGACGAGGAAGAAAAAAATGAACAGTAAATCCTTGATTGAATTTAGTTATAGAAAATTGATTAGATTAGTCTGTTCTATTCTATTCGTATTTTTATTTCGCTTCGCTTCATGAAACACATTTCATGTCATAGCATATTCTTCTATCTAGCCTAGTTTTTAGTCTGACGAATTCAACCTTGTAGCTGTAATAAGATTAAGCTGTAATTTGTATTATGGACAGATATAACATACAACTCTATCAAGTAATCATCCATCCTTATGTTATTATTATGGTTCTAGTAGTATATACAAAATGGTCTAGGATATTTTCTCAAGAGACAAAACAGCAGGTAGTCAGGTAATTTATTAATGCAAGGCAAAATTGAAATTATATTTTATTGACCACCAGAGATTTAGGAAATGTCTAATCCATTATGTCATATAATATAGAATCAGAATTTTTAATGGACAATAAATGACAAAGTTGTCGTCAGCATATTATCTCTTTATTATTATAAATAATGCCTACTTTGAATTTAACCTTGTCAAGTTTTCCATTTTAAGACGATTATTCACAGAAGAACTACTTTCACTACACTACTATAATTGTCCTACCTAACTACAGCCAACAACAAAAGATAAGTAGATGTATATACAAAGAAGGACAAAATTCTACTAAATTTAACAATTCTTCTTTATTTGATCAGTATATTATGGCAATGAACAAATGGTATAGTGAATTTGAATTGAACATGAAAAGTTTTAGTAGTCTCTTTTCTCTTTCTTTCTTATCCAAATGGGGAAAGTCGTCATTCAGAGGAAGGAGAAAGCTCTTTAGGATTAACAAGACCTCTCTTTTCTTTCAATGACTCTGACCTATACTATATTAGTATTATCCTCCAACCAAGACGTCAGCAACTCATTTTATTTTCGACTCTAATACTGCTCTAACCATCATTTCCTCTCTTCTTCTTCTTATTCCACTTTTGTTCTCACTCATCCTCAGTTCCTACAACTAGAAAGTTATGTAGTCTTCTATGAAACTAGAAAAGTAATGTACCGCATGATTCTATTTTCTTTGCTGACTCTCATTATCTCTGTCTCTCTATCCATTAGTTATATTACTAGTAGTGCGCTAGTCATTACATGACTACTTAATTTAATCCGTAACAGCACGACATTGTCTCCGACATTGCTCGCTGCGCTCGCAAGTCGGAGAC
>VCNE01009965.1:0-11313 GCA_009869805.1 Oncopodura yosiiana
GGATGGAAGTTAACTTATTATATTTTGAGGTAGATTGTTATATCGAGGTTGGTAATTTATTAATAGTTTATAAATGCCTATGAAATTATAGTCAATTTTTGTCAATATTATGCATTCATGAAAATAAACTAACATAATAAGACTCCAGTTTTCGCGAAACAATTTTCATATTCATGAAAAGCAACAAAGGCGTCCGAAGAAAATAACATAACTGTAAAAACTATGGATTTTATTGCTTTGCGTGAATAATGAAAGATTTAATACCAAACGGCGTTGAGTCTGAGATATTGATTAGAAGTTTAAAAATTCAGTTAAAATGAGTGAGTTGTTGATATAATTGATGTAACTTTTGTTTTAATCAATGTACCAGAGTAAGGATTGATCAGAAGCAGAGTATTGACTTCTTGGTCAGTGTTAGAGATACGGAGAATATAAAACGGCTATAAGATAAATGCTTATCAGCAAATTGCGGCTATATGCTTTTTTCATGCTTATATGCTCTATATTTCTTATCAAATATAAGAAAAATTTCAATTTCTGATCTTGAGATCACTTCTTGTGACCTGTAGATAGACTCGCTTTAAAGAGCTTTAACAATTGACCGAAGATTTTGAAAATTTCATAGAATACAGGTGTACAACAAGTCATATTTATATATTTGAACAAAATATGGATCATGTAGTAAATATACATAGAAGCGATTTTCAAAAACTTAATTCATAAACGTGATACTTGCTGAAGTACTGCTATGAGTAACTTTATATGCTCGTGCACTTTACTGAAATAAGGAATCTGAAATTTTGAAGATCAATTTTTTCAAACTTTTTAATTGCAAAACTAACAAAAACGGGTTAAATTTTACTGTCATCAACAAAATGGATACCAATCGGCGTTTCGGTTTAGCATTTGCTACACAAAACTATAGCAGTTATAGCACAAATACGAGATCTCTCTCATGTCATAGTGTAATTATTATTTATGTACAAGATTTATAATTACAGTAATTAACAATGCTTTATGTTTCTAATAAATAGCAAAAGATACATTGATTAAATGTGACATGATACTTCAAAATCTACGTGGTAATTTTCAAGAGATATGTAAATAATTTTGATCTGTAGCATTATTTAATTTAGATAAATGCTTCATGTGAAAAAGTGAAACAGTATCTACTCGACAAGATGAAATAATAAATGGTTATAACATATCATGAATGCAGTTTTGAGTTTCATGACCAAATAAGTACGAGTCAATAAATTGATATAAAGTGCAAGAAATGAAATCTCTCGTAAATGCATCACGATTTTACTCTTATACATTGACAACTAAGATAAAGATAATGTGCAATTAATCAATAAAACACAATTGTAATTCATATTGTATGCTTGACGTTATTTTTTCTTTCCCATATTCTTTGAAACCCAACATTTGATTCGACTTGTAGCACAATTTCTTCTATCAAGAGATGCTAAATCAAACGATAAGCCGGCAGACAGTAATTTTTCTATTAAAAAATAAACCACAATTGCATGTGCATAAGAATTAAGTTAACATGCGATATCTTTATGTATGGATTCTTATTAACCTTTACACTCTCGAAATTTTGATTCACAAGTATTACTTGCGTCCACATTATCTATTTAAAAAATGAAATTTAAAATATCAGTCAATATAAGTATTATAATAGAAGTTGAAATTTAAAAACTTATACCATTGAAAAGTGTTGCAAACAGCAGAAAAATGGTCAAAGTGAATACGATACTCGTACGCATTATGTTCTGCTTAAATGTGATTGCTAAATAATAACAAGGAGAAGTTACTTAATCTTGTTAGCGTTTGTTACTCAATCGATAACTGACTTACTATATTCATTAATGTTTCTGCTTTTATAGATACTTTTCTAAATACAATGAACGATTAAAAATGCATTTCGGCAAGTAATAAATCAATCACAACAATCCACTTGCTATGTATATCGTTACGGGCTATTAACCCTTGAGTTTTTGTAAGTACTATAGGCAGAAAGAAATTTTTCTCTTTCAATGATCCCTTACTTTTCTTTCATTGTGACTTGACTACGACTGCACAATATAAAATGCATATTTATATAACAAGAGGGTAGAGAGAAAAAATTCATGTCGTTCCAAATGTCCACACGAGTTATATATAAATTTATTATTTTGACTGCTGACGCAAATGGTATTTTATGAACACTTAAAATCACACAAGAATAATTTAGATATTAATTTTTGTGAGTCTGCCTGTTATGTTTTTTAATGTTAAAGTACTGCTAGACTCTTACACAATAGTAATCTAGACTCAAATAAAATTCATAGAAACAATTACGAGTTAACCCTATGATCTTTTTAAAAACTGTTGAGCAATAAAAATGTTCTGTGTATTTCATTTTACACGTGCAATGAGTGATATTCTTATAAGTTTAACAGAATTGAATTGAATAATTTTATTGTGTTTTAGTTAGGTTAGACATTAGGAAAGTCAAAATATAAAATGCTTATATAATACAAAAGTAGTCTGAAATTCTTAGTCATTTATCAAATAAATTTAGTGTAAATTGTCTTTTATTTTTCTCATCTTTCTAAGAAGCTAGAAACCAAAATGAAACAAATATTAAAAAAATATTGTTACTCAAACTATGAGTGAAAGTTGACGTTACGAACTTCAATTAATTAAACCAGACGGCGTTTAAGTTTATTCATTTTTAGTGGCAAAGTCACTTTCCCCATAAATGTAATCATTTCTTCATTTATAGACAATTAAGGTGTAAAACATTTTATCCATTTCTATCAGGCTTTCTCTTCTATCAAAAAGCCAAAAAAGGAAAACGCGCATACCTATTTAAGCTATCTCTTGAGCTCAGCTCAAGTGATAGACTTTTGTCAGCTTTCCTAGCTTTCACTTCACGTTCATTTTTAGCCTAAGAAGTGAATCAAAATTTCACCGCTGGCATAGGTAGGATTATTCTGTAGTGGGAAGGACACTAAACCCAACTCCACCCTCTTCCAATATATTTCCGGCTTGGTGACTTTGATTTCATGTTCTTTTGGGTGAAATTCCAACTTTCTCCTTTTCAGGTACTACTATTATTATTATAGCATCGTAGAGTAGATATAGGGTTGCTGAGATTCTATAACTCTTTTTCTTCTCTCTCTTGTCCTAACTTATTATATTCCAAGAAAAAACAAAATGGTGAAAGTCTTCTGGTGAAGGTACTATCATTAACATTTATGTCTTTGATTATCTTGCATGGCTTATTTTCTTGTTCTTGTGTAGGTGGAAGAATGTTATGAAACAGACATTCATGAAATGAGACGAAAAAAGTCGTTATCAAAAGACAAATTAGTAGCAGTCTATCTTTAAATATCTACACTTTCTAAATTTCTCCTTTTTCTATTTTTCTCTTCTCTGAATCTAAAAGTTTTTTCTTCTAGAACAAATTGAGATTCATCTCATCATAGTTTTTCTCTACTTTTCTCATATCTCTCTACTTACTACATGAATCGATTACTATTATTATACTAAAGTAAGCTTGAGTTGAAAGATAATCTTGTACTCACTCTAAAAGAAAAAGAATTGTAAGGCATTCATTCATCCCTACTACTTCTCCATTTGAGCTATCATCGTTTTCACCCTCATTTCACCAATGTGTAGTCAACCTTACCATTTCACTTCACTTACAAATAAATGATGCTTCTCTCTTTCTCTTAGGGAAAAAACTATTTTTAGATCTCTTTTCAAAAAGGGCAAAGTGATAGAAGAAAGTGCATAGATTTCCTGTAGATGATGATCATCCATATCAGAGGAAGTGCAATACAATGAGTTTATTCTTTTTCTATATAAGTTGTATGAAATTTTGAAACTTTCTAAGAAATTTCAGAAATTATATGTCAGATATATATAAAGAAATAAAATCTACCACAATTTAAAACTTGCAAGCCATAAACATTGCTGATGTTAGAAATTAGCTTTTTGAATTTGAATATTACACAATGCTATGCTGTAATAAACTTTGAAAAGGGAATCGTTGTTATAATCTAATAAAAACATTTGAGGATTTTATTACTCAAGTATACTACTACATGTTCTTATGCATCATTTATCATATCATGAGCAAGTTGAATCAAATTTTATATAATACACGCCTTCACAGTTTTATTCTACTAATGCATTAACAACTTCACTTAAATTCTCCTACTCTGCAATAATCTAGTGAAAAGTGCACTTGAATACTTTTATTTCATTTTGCTTTAGAGTTAAAAGAGAAAAAAGGAACTAGTCACTCGTTTGTAAAAGTTGGGAAACTTGTTATGTTATGGTGGAAAGAGCTTTCAGAGTACAAGAGACAGAAAAGAAAATCACAAATGACAATGATAAAATGGGGTGAGAGTTGTAAGTACTCACACAGGCAGTATAGTGACTTTACAAACGAGATGGATGACTGGTTACTTTATGGTATGAGTATCATATCATCATGGATAAAGTTTATGTGTAGACAGTTTTCTTCTCTCACAGTCCCTTTTCCCGTTTTATGGTTTATGCTTCGCTGTCATGCCGTTACTTCATGAGAGAGAGAGAGAAACTGGCAAAATTGCTTCCTTACATCCGGAATAAGTTGATGATGAAAAGGGAAGCCCAAGTCTAAAGAAAGTCTCATACGCCGATATCAACACAAACTGGACAAAATTCTTACAATAAAAATATATATATAACGGATTAAAATCTTCAACTTTTTTAGAGTATACGTCCAAGAATTATTATACAGTCATACAGTGTATCTTAAAAATTTATTGATATGAAAATCCTTTTCCTGTGTATCAGTTTATAAAAATGAATGTATCATATCACTCATGCATCGATCGATGGTATGTATAGATATAAAAATCATTCTGTTTCCCTATCTCCGGATTTCTGTCTGATTCATCATCCCTCTTCTTCCAAAGATCTCTCCACTGCACTCCAAAGATATCATGATAATTTATTTTGTCTCCTTGTTCCGTTCACAAATGTATGATTTTATGAGTTTATTTCTATGTGTAGTATACCAACTTCAATAAAATATAGTATAGCTGTTATATGTACTACTTACTTGTTAGTTGCAGCAACTACTAAACACAAATGATAATCATAGATAGAGTTATTGCATACAATTTTGATTCTGTACAACTATATAATATGATGGCAAATTGTGTAATGGTTTGGCTACTAATAGAGCTCTGTTTCTGGTGAGTCGTAGTCTGTGAGAATTTTTTTAATCTGTGTCATGAACATTATTATATTCTGACATTGCTCTTGTTTGTATCATGTGTACTTGTATAAAATATCAAATTCACACGCCCAAGTTCATTATTGTGAATGTCAACAACAAAAACAAACAGCGGTTGCTACTAAAATGAAAGATATGCACTAAATATTATTATATATATATGTGCTTTCGCAAAGTGTTGTCTTTCTTCTTTTCTTCTTGTCTCCAGTTTTCATGTGTCATCATTTCCTGTCAGTGGTTTTACTTTGAACGCTTTCATAAGCACGATTATTACTATGATTATTGCTATTATCACTACTACTGCACTGCATATATAAAGACAATTATATTGTCTGCATGAGAAATACTTTCTGCTTCATGACTTTTATATATGACAATTTCATACTGAAATAGCTGTTGTAAAATACATTGAGGATAATTTCAAAGTTTTTGGATGAGACTATTATATTGAGACAGTGAGTGAAGTGATATATTTCTTGATCATAAAATCTTATAAACGGATGTGGATTTGCGGACGAATGAATGCAATGGAGAAATAATAAAAAAAATTAAGACGACGTGAACGAATATAACTTCAATAGAACTTTTTCACATGTATCATGAATCATGATTGACAGATGAAATGCCGGCATTTATTCTTGTGAATATGTTAGATCTAAAAAACCACAATTACGACATTGAATACTCTAAAATTATATATTTATGCAAGTGTTATTTTAACAGTAACCTAATATATATATAATTTGCGGTTAGCATCATCATCATTCATTATAAAAAATACAAATAGAAAATTTTCAACTAGTACATGATTGAATATGAATATAAATATATATGTGTGTGTTAAATAGAAAATGGTTGTCATTGCATGTGCATTTTTAACAGATAACAAGCTGTATCAATCTCTCTAATTAAATATAATACGTGGCACACGTTTATACAGCATACAGTTCTCTGTCTCACTATAACACATTTTATTAATGATAATCTGACAGCTGCAACTCACGACACGACAGGTGTTTTCATAATAATATATATAATGAAACACTCATTTTCTTTTGTCGTGAATAACTCATTCATTTTTCTATATTAGTATAAATAATAAAATAATGTCAGTTCTGTTATAGAAATAAATTATATCCGAAAAGGCGTAATAGTGATTATTCAGATGTAACAGCAATATAATTAGCACTGGACAGAATTCTCACTAAAAGTTGTATTAAATTTAGTTTTTGTTGGTTTAGATGATGAAGGTAACGATACACCTTAGATTTATTTCTGATAATGAGTGAGAACAATGGCATTGCATGATGCTTTATCGTAAGAACAAAGCAAAATGTAATGTTGCAATTTTATGTTTATGTGGCAAAGAGTGAAAGGCAGCGCTAAGCTTCAAAAAGCCAATTTACTCACCTGTCTTATTATTACACAGTATTTACCCCTTTCCTCTCCTCACAAGTTTTTTATATTACAAAAGTTCATATGATCAACGTTATCGAATGTAAGTGATTGTCTTCTACATTTACAGACAATAAGTTGAACAGACTTTTGTACACATCACATCTGTGTGGAAAAAACTCTAAAAAGACAGAATAGTGTGTGTTGTATAGTTCTACCTAAAATATTCATTCACTTCACACAAAATATATAACAGATTCATATCATCATCTGTACAACAATATCAGTAATCATATCCATATCAAGACAAATTATGTGAATGAATAGTAAATTTCATCTTCAGCGTTGCATAAATATAAAAAGAAAAAGTAGGAAGAACTAATTGTCTCAAACACGGAAATTTTTATACATCAAATCAAAAGAAATATCGAGAGATACTTAGACAGGAGAGTATTATTTCTTGCTGTAACAATTTCCTCATCAAAAAAGATATATTAAGAAGGTGTGTGAAATGTGTATTTTAAAGAATTTTTATGTTTTATACTAATTTTTTGTTGCGCTGTTGAATTGAACTATACTAATATCTTTGTTTTGATTTACAGAAGTACCAAAGTATCAACATATTTAACAAATGTCAAATTGACACAAACACATGTGAAGCATACCGCTATCAACAACATATCGACGGAGAAAATATTTGTGAATGAGTCAAAAACTGACTGTGAATGAATGGAGCACATCAACAACACAAAACTGTCGTTATGGGTGTGAACGTGTGAACTAATTATGTCAAATGACAAATTGTAAATTGTTGTGCTGCTTGACATCTTTGTGAAAGTATTCTTCAGATTCGTCCCACCTCATCATATCAATTATTACAAGAAGAGAAACACCATCATAAGTGCAACGTGTATCAAACCTTAATATTGTAATGTAAATTAGTAGAGTAGGTTATACTAATCGTAGTAGGATTTTTGCTTATGTCATTATAATATATATATATATTTCCAGAAAGAAGAGTACAGGACAAGTAGGCACTTCGGCACACATCACTCATACATATGAATTTATTATTATATCGTGTGTTAAATACAATAATCCTTTAGTAGATAAGTAAATAGCTGACGTCAACAGCTCCAACAGATTTTTGCGGTATTAGAAGTACATATCTGTGCAAAAAAAAAATATATAATTGTATTAGTAGTCATTCTGTGATACATATCGAAAGCGGTAGTTGTACAAGTGTCTACACATAATAATAATTCAGTTAGCCTTGTGTGTTGTGTCAAATCATCTCTTGTCATAATGTGGTAAAGAATTGTTGAATATGAAATTAGATTCAAGTTTCAGACTTTTAACACATCACACCAGCACATCATTCATAGTACTACTCTTCTATTTAAATCTATTATAATATTTATTAGTTTTAGTAGAGGAAAAGTTTTTTTTGTACACTATACTATTATATTCTACTACCGGTAGCTGAAAGAGGTTGTTGATGTATCAGAATAACAGTAGCTATAGTAGTAGTAGTATTTAGAAATTGAAATTATAACAAGAAGAAGAATCTCCATCTTCAAGATTCTTCAAACAGAAAAAGCTCTTGGGCTAATCTACATCAGTGCCTGTATATGAGAAAAATGAGAATACGGATGCAGACGTGTAAAATAATCTTGGCAACTTCACTTATTTGGTTCCTGGTTGATGTTGTTCTGTTATTCTATTATTCCGATTGTGGAGTAGGAGGATGTTCTAGTTCAAGTGACAGAGGACCAAGTGCGGATCCTCTTGTTCACAGTGATAATCATCATGGAGCAGCAGCAAGTATAGTTATTAGAAATAGAGATGAACCAGTAGAGAGTGAAGATGCAAAAGAGAATGATAATGTAAGTGATTGATTATTATAGGATTATTAGACTTTGAAGAATTAAAAACTAATTATGTCAATTTATGATTTACTTGTAGAATAATGCTGTTGTAGACGGACAACTAAAATATCCAAAAAGTAAATTGCATTTATGGAAACCAGCACCAACAGTGCCAGAGATTTATGGAAGTCCTGGAGAAATGGGAAAAGCTGTAAAATTACCACCTGCAGTTGAACGACTAGTGCAAGAAAAGTTCAAAATTAATCAATTTAATGTTCTTGCTTCAGATGCCATTTCATTAAACAGATCATTACCGGATGTTAGACTAGCTGGGTGTAAAACGAAGACTTATCAAAAATATCTTCCAGATACATCAATAATTATCGTTTTTCATAATGAAGCTTGGTCAACATTACTCAGAACTGTACATTCTGCTATAAATCGTTCTCCTAGATCTCTTTTAAAAGAGATTATACTTGTTGATGATGCTTCCGAAAGAGACTTTTTAGGTAAAGAATTAGAAGATTATATTGCTAAGCTTCCTGTATCAGTTCGTTTATTTCGTACTGGTACTCGTTCGGGATTAATAAGAGCACGTCTTCTTGGTGCCAAAAATGCAAAGGTAATAAATATAAGGAAGAAAAGTACATAATAAAATTAGATTACAGTCATATAATAAATATTTTCACCATGAATGATATTATAGGGTTCTGTATTGACATTTTTGGATGCACATTGTGAATGCACAGAAGGATGGCTAGAACCATTACTGAATGAGATTGCTATCGACCGTAAATCAGTAGTTTGTCCTATCATTGATGTCATTTCGGATAATAATTTTGAATATGTCACTGCTTCTGACATGACATGGGGAGGTAATGCTTGATTTGTTATATTTATGCCAAATTCACAAGAATACATCAATAAAAATTATTTTAGGTTTTAACTGGAAGCTCAACTTTAGATGGTATAGAGTACCACAAAGGGAGATGGAGAGACGAAATGGTGATAGAACTCTTCCATTAAGAACACCAACAATGGCTGGAGGTTAGTGATATACAACTGTTTGTTGATTGCTACGAGGTGTTTTTAATAATAACATGGTTGGGTCATTGTTTATTTATTATTGCTTGTGCAATTAATGTTTTACTTATTGGTGCTTGTGTATTTCTTATTGTTAATCTCAACGTTGTTTTTTTATCTAGTAAAGTATAGTTATATATATGAGAAATAGAGTTATCAATAATAATTTTGTTTGAATCACAATTTTTTCTTAGGACTTTTCAGCATTGACAGAGACTACTTTTACGAAATTGGTACATACGATGAAGGAATGGATGTTTGGGGCAAGTTTTTCACTACTAATTAAACTAGACTTACATTATCTAATGTCATTCGTCAATTTCAGGTGGTGAAAATCTTGAAATGTCATTTAGGGTAACAAATATAACAAATCTTATATTAGGAGTGAAGACCAAAGAAATGAGAATCATCGCAGCTTCAGTATGCTGTTAGATATGTAGCTAGGAACTCTGAGCTATTTTCTCTATGTAGTTTTTTTAAAAATATTCTATATTTTGTGAAACCACAAAAGTTGAGTTGCTCTAGAATTTTCACTCTGTACGAAATCGAAATTTTGATTCAGTAATATATAAACTGTAACTGCGACGATTTACATTTCTAAGTCTCTAATGCATGAGAACCAATGCACTTTTATCTATCCAATTCCTATATAATCCTATTATTTTATTTTTATCTATTATTTTGAGTATATTATATTAAATTTATTATGAGCAGATTTGGCAATGTCATGGTCAACTGAAAATAGCCACTTGCAGGTATCTATTAGGTTTTTTTAAAATGCAATGCATACGGGGAAGTGAGACTTGTACAATTTTCTAGAAAAAAGATGATTCCAATTGTAAAAATCCTGGTCGCAGGAGTTTCAGTTTATTTTAAGTACGCGAGTTCAAGGAGCTAAGTTTAAAAGCAAGGCTGATGTCGATTAAAATACTGACTAGATTTAAGAGTTAGGTTAGGAATGCGACGAGCTCATAAGACCTTGGAAAGTGGACAGCAAGATAATTGATAAAAGTGCAGATAGATTAGTTAGAGATTATATTGGGAATCCGAGCTCGTAGCAAGGTTAGCTGATAAGCTACTGACTAGATTAGTTAGAGGTTAAGTTAGGAATATGAGGTCAGGATGTAGCCTTAAACGGTGAACAGAATAGTTGATAAAATACTGACTAGGTTATATTTCAAGCTTATGCTAGGAAAAAAAGGGTAGCTGATAAAATACTGAGTAGGTTGTTTCAAGCTTATGCTAGGAATAAAAGAAGGTTAGATGATAAAATACTGACTAGGTTATTTCAAGTTTATGTTATGAATACGAGGAGACTAGCTGATAAAATACTGAGTAGGTTATTTCCAGCTTATGTTAGGAATACACGCATGTTAACTGAAAAAATACTGACTAAATTTGTTCAAGCCTAAGTTAGAAATACGAGCAGGGTAGTTGATCAAATACTGAGTAGATTATTTCAAGCTTACGTCAGGAATACGACCTCGTAGCAAGGCTAGCTGAGAAGTTACTGACTAGATTAGAAATACTGACTGGCAAGTTGTTGGAGATTAGGAATCGAAGCTTGTAGGATTCTGGAAAGGTTAGTTGATAAAAGTACTGAGATTAGTTAACGCTTATGTTAGGAATATGGCATTGTCTATCAAGGCCAGATGATAAGTTACTGACTAGTTTAAGTAGAGA
>VCNE01009969.1:0-89466 GCA_009869805.1 Oncopodura yosiiana
TGCATTCGCACATATCATGTTTCGAACAAATCATGCATTCGCACAACTCATGCTTCGAACTAATCTTCTCGCACAAATCATGATCGCACATTTAAGTTTCGACAGATTCGGGTACCACGCTACATTTGTCTATGTGTAGTTGACGGGTTTGTGAGAGAGGTTAAATCACTAATTTTTTGCTTACGACTTTGTTTTAGTCTTCAAGATAGACGTAGCTTCTAAGCTTGGCAAAAAGCCGGGCATTTTGTGCTTCTTTGGCAAACACAACAAAGGCGCATATCTTTCTCCACGGCTCTCTTGAATGATTTTTACACACTATATCGTTAGTTAGTTTAACAGTGTACACTACAACTATACACAAACATATTCAGTTTTTTTGACATTGTGGCAAACAAGAAGAGTTGAGATACACACACATTGGAAACTTGCGTAATGTCTTGTTTAATTTTTCTCAAAAGTTGAAAGCATTTTATCACGAGAGATTCAAGAGCAATGTGATTTTTGAGTTTTCTAGTGTACATTAGAAGTTAAATTTTCAGTGTATTATTGTATACATTTCTCTGCTTCGTTTCTTCTATAACTGACAAGACAAGTTGTGTGTATTTGCTTTTTCCAAAAATTATTTCTCAACTTGATTACATGTAATGATAACAACATTTCTCTCTCTCTTTTTCTGTGTATCATTTTGTGTGCCAAGAACCTAACAAAACTCACATGAAAATTAGTTTCAGAGACATAAATTACTAGTATAGAAATTTTATTTGGTGTATAGTTGAAAGGAGCAGAAAAGAAGAAGAGATGAATTCAGTAAGTTTAGAGACTCAGTCAACATCGGCTGTAGTAGTAAATGAGCCACCAGTGACCAATAATAGCAAGTCGTCGTCATCAACAGAAAAAGAAACAAGTACAGATACTCTTGTATTAAATATTAAACCAAGTGCAATTAAAAGTTGTTTAGCAAGCAAAGATGAAGGAGCAATGGGTGCTATATCATCAACAAATTCTTCCAATAATAATAGTTGTTACAGTGCTACTACTTCCGGTCTTCCACCAATTCCTCCACCATCATCATCGTCATCATTTATATTATCACCAACATTAGTTCTAAAACCAATTAGTACAAAAACAACATCATCAATAACTACAACAGTACCAACAAGACTTTTATCCAGTGAAAGAGTCAATTCACCAATTACTGTGATGAAATATACAGCAGAAAAAGATTTTCATATTTTAGGCTTGCCAACAAAATCTTCTGCTAATAATAGTAGTAGTAAATCTGGAAAAAAGAAATTGGGAGGGAAACGCTATGCTTCTTCATTGCCTGATAAAGACAACAATGCTTATCAGCCATTGACCTTTGATTTGAACTCTATACTTTGTTCACATACTTCTGGCGCAACATTTGATTTCTCAGGAAGCCATCATTCGAGCAACAATGAAAAACATGTACATTTTCCATCATGTCAACAACAATCATCGTCATTTAGAAAACCAACAAAGCATTGTAAACATAAACATTTGTGGGCTAGAGCATCAGTTGAAAGAGATATTTTTACAAGTTCTTCTTCAACTCCTCCACCTACTACTACTAATATTGGTTTAACTTGTTCTTCTCCAACAATGAAATCATCATGTTCAAATAATAGACATTCTTCTTATCATCCAACAACTCAGTCACCATATTCTTTTGCAACAAGTGCTACTAATAATAGTGGTGGTAGTAGTTTATTAGATGATGGAAATAATAGTTCTCATAGTTGTAATTGTAATTCACATATGTTCTTTAATCCTAGTAGTCGTCCAACAAGTCCTTTATTTGTGGATTCAGGGAATTTGTCATCAAATAATTGTTGTGATTGTTGTAATAGTAATAGTAATAAAACATTGCCAAGAGTGAGTGTGACAACAAGACCTTCACCTTATTTTAGGTGTCATTGTTGTCGTCTTCATCTTAATAATGTTACTCCTACCTGTAGTAATGTTGATGGTATGGTAAGTTGTTGAATCATTTGCGCGTATATGTATAAAGTTAACTTGGTTGGTTTTAGGGAGACAAAAAATAAGAATATTATTAAATGCTAATTTCTTTATATTATTAATTTATTATACAGGGCTCACTTGTGGGCTTAGACTATGAAGATCGCTTGTTGAGATTAGAATCTGATAAAGACACACTTCATCTTCAAGTCTCTGTACTTTCGGATCAAATTGAAGCTCAGACAGGAAAAATTCATGATTTGGAGAAAATGCTTGATGACAAAAGAAATGTATTGGAAAATACAGAAGAGCAGCTACAAAGGGTATGTAGTAGTTTAGCTTTTGATTACGTAACTTTGTTACTTTAAATACTAATAAAATGCTTTTTTAATATTTATAGGAACTACTCACAAGATCAACATTAGAAACCCAAAAATTAGAGCTCATGACAGAAATCTCAAGTTTAAGATTAAAGCAAGTATCATTAGAGCGTGAAAATGTAGAATTAAAAGATAAAATAACTGGTAGATCAATTGGAGATTTAAGTTATATAGATTCTTCATCTCGTATATGGGATAAGCCACCGACAGGTTCAATAAGACCTTCAACACCAACTCAAATTGCTGCTTTTTCAACTGAACTTTCTAGACTAAGATTAGCCAATAGTAATGGTGAAGGACCATATAATTCTTCAACTCAACCTGCACGTGTTCGTGTAAGTACTAATAATAAATATATTTATAGTTGAGAATGTTATACTCATTAAAGAACTTTTACACACTTTTTTATGTTACATGATATAACAGACACCTCCAGCAAATGCTTATCGAAGAGTTGATGCTTCTGCCTTTGGTACACTGCCAAGAAGAACTCCACAAATGTCAACTTTTAACAGCAGTCCTGGTGTTGTAGTTGGAGGAGGAGGACAAGATGTCAATCGAAGTAATTCTCTGTCCAGTGGAAATATAAATGTTGTCACAAATGGTAACTCTTTCACATTGTTTCACCCACATCAACGTCAACAACAACAACACCTTTCCCATCAACATTTATCACATCAAATTAAGCTTGGGGAACGTCATCCTTTCAATCCTACTACTAGTTCTGCTACTGTTTCTTCTTCTATTAATGGTGGTGGTGGTCGTGGTGTTTGTACTAATGATGGGGCTTCTTCTTATTATAATGGTGGTGACAATTCAGATACTAATAATCGTAGCACTTCTGCTCCGAATTTAGGTTTGATATTTATATGGGACATACATATATGTACTTGGCTATTTCTATATTTTCTTGTCTTTATGTCTTTACTTTTGGGTTTACTATATAATCGACTCTTCCTTTTATTTTGCTTTTCATAATATACACTTTCTTTCCTTCTTCTCATGCTATACAATGAAATAATACTATATAAATATTTTGCTTACAATAAATCTCTGTTTGTCATTGCTTGATTTATGCGTATAGCATCTATTGAAAGAGAAGATTGGGAAAGGAGAAACCCTGATGTCATCAAGTCAGCTAAACAGTCTCCTGTACATAAGCCAAGAGGAATATTGAGAATTTTTGGAAAGTTGAAACGCAGTAATTCTGGTGGATTAGATGATGTAGCACCTGAGACTACTACTAATGCAACAGCAACTAATAACCCATTCATTCGTGGAGGATTCAGAGCAACAGCAGCACCTAGACTTGGCTGGATGAAAGAAACAAGTCCATTGAGAAAGCCAGATGTTCCAATTACTCAATGGGATGCTGAGCATGTTATAATGTGGCTCAACTATTTGGGATTGGGAATGTACTCAGGTGAAGTCAAAAGATGGGTTAAAACTGGTCAACAGCTTTTGGATGCTAGTCTTCAAGAACTTGAGAAAGAGTTGGGAATTAAGGTATTTGAAAAAGTAAAGAATAATATGTTATTAGAATATGAGGTTATAATTGATATTTTTAATATTTTTTTCAATAGAATACACTACATAGAAAGAAATTAAACCTAGCTCTTTATTCATTGAAACATCCAGAAGAAGAAGATCATCCTGGAAAATTAGATTACAACTGGGTCATACGTTGGCTTGATGATGTTGGACTACCACAATATAAAGAAGCATTTGGTGAAGCTAGAGTTGATGGAAGAGTATTGAGTCAAATAACTGCCGATGAATTAATCTCTCTAAAAGTTACAAGTGTTCTTCACCACGCCAGTATTAAAAGAGGAATTCAACTATTAAGAATACATAAATTCAATTCAAATTGTTTATGTAGAAGAGGAGGACAAAATCCTGGCTCTGTTAGTGGAGGAAATAATAATGGTAGTAATGGAGAATTTCAATCGAATCCTACTACTTCATTTGAAGGTCCAAAACAAGCAGCTACTTGGACTAATCATAGAGTTATGGAATGGCTTAAAGCTATTGATCTAGCTGAGTATGCACCAAATTTACGAGGATCTGGTAATTTATTATAATAAAAATTTTATTGTTTATTTTAGACAGACGTTATAATAATTTGTTGTTATAGGTGTACATGGAGCTCTGATGATTATGGAGAATCGTTTTAACGCTGAACTTTTGGCAGCTTTGCTCTCTATTCCTGCTAATAAGACTCTTCTCCGACGTCATTTATGTTTACAATTTAATGAGCTTGTTGGAAGACATATGGTTCAAGAGAAGCGAACAGTGGAAACTGCTCCTGATTTTGTTCCTATTTGTCCAACTACTAAAGTTAAGGTGAGTGTGGTCGAGAATTAATGTATAATCTTGAAGAAATTATGTATGTACTAAGAATTTCATTATTTACAGACTGCTAGAAGAACTCCATTTCCACTAAGAAGAAAACGTCCAAGTATTGAAGGAAATGAAGAATTATTATGTCCTATTGAGCTTAACACATTTCCTTTTAATTCTGAGTCTATAGGACAGGTAAATGTTTTTCAAGTTTACTAAATTTTTTTTAGAGAACTCTGTTACTCATTTGAAATTTTAATCCTTAATATTACAGTTACCTACTGATGAAACAGACAAAATCAGCAATATTATATAAAGTGTACCAAAGAAGCATTTATAGTCAACCCTATTGTATGTTAATTTATTATATGTTTTGTATACTAATATATTTTTAAGATGAATTTTATTTATTATTGTGTACTGTTAAGAGATCACTACTACAAATCACTCATATTACCCTTAATTAAATGAACAATTTTATTAATTTTGGTGCAGCATAGTTATACAAATTAAAAAAAACTAATATATTAATAATATAGAGCACTCGACATGTATTAGAGTTGTCCGGCGTTCTACTATTGAAAGTGAGTAAACCTTCTATAAAGAAATATTTCGATCTAATTAGACAACAGTCATCAGCAATTGAAGTAGCCAACCACTTAATTAAGTGTAATATGAGTTATACAATGTGATCTCTTAACAAATTGTGCAATTGTAATTTATTATTGCATGTATACAAAAAGTTTTATTGTGCATATTATAAAGATAAAAAATTTGTAATAATTGTGTATCTTCTTCCAAACACACTTGAAGAGACTAATAAAAATTTTGTGCCTTGTAGCAAAATATCACAAAACAACTCTCAATTTCATAAAATGCAGTCAAGGCGTCATTGTCTCTTTTATACATGTTTCATTGTCCTTATTACATAGTACTTTGCACCTTAAATCTCTTCATTAATTTACACCGAAGCAGTTTCTCTTATTTCTTAATGTTGTAATTCAACTTGTAATATTAACAATAAAAATAAATTATGCTGAATTGTGGGTAGGCAGCAAAAAACCGGGTCTCATAATAACAATTATCACGTCATCCAACTCGTTGTTACAAATATAGCAAAATAAATAGCATACTATGTATATAGTCATATTCTTCCTTCTGCTATGATGTAATCAATTGGAATCTCTAAAGTAATACTTGGTGGTGGTCGTTGTGAGACAAATATACGGAAACGTTTAATTCGTGCTCGTACTTTACATGTCACAATCATACATTTATTTTTCAATGAATAAGGAAGGAAGGAAGCAGCAGCAACAGAAAAAAAAACTTTTATGTATAAATTGTTAAATTGTCAAAGAGAAAAAGTACAAGTTGCGTCCTATTATTGTGTCTAGCTATAAGGTAAGATAGATAAGGTAGATGAACCATAAGTATTATATAGGCGTGCAAAACAACACAAATAGCATTATATTCTAATGAACAGAGATGAGGGTTTCCTTAAACATAACACAATGATGTCGTGTCTTAAATTGGAAACCGCAGAGCAGAGCATGTATTTAACTTTTAATTTAGTTACAGTTTTAGTGACAGACGAAAATAATGACAACGTGAGTTTTGTAGTATGTAAGCACCTAATAAAAAAAGCAAGAGGACAATATTATAAAGAAAAAAAGAATGTAACAATAAATCACATTTTGTTGTTAACATCCACTTTCTTTCCAAGTTCATGAGTTGACATTTCGACATGACACAAGTACAAAAAGGTTGACATTAAATAAATTTCTAGCATAAGAGGTCAACAATATGAGGACAATTTTATAATTTATGGGGCAGTATGAGATACTTTACTCTCTCTAATAGCTTCTTGTTTTCAATTCAAGCTATTAATTTTACTACACTCTAAAGCCTTCCACATGAAATTTGATCATTTCTCATTCTCATTTGTTTAGAGTCATATAATGACCACCACCAAACATTTTGATAAATTACAAATTCACACAGTACAATCTTTCTTCACCATAATATATGACAAGTTGTTGATGTATTTTGTGTACAAGTCTCTTCTCTCAAGTGAGACTCTTGACTATATACTATACAAACCACGATTCTAATAAATACTCGTAAAGCTCTTTCATGCAAGTTATTGTAGCCATCCTGTCTTGTCATCATAATACGACAACAACGTACATTGGACTATACATTTACTTACCTGTACTATATACTCACTACTACTAGTTTACTACTTCTTTAGCTATCAACTCTGAGGACGACGACAACAATGTGTCTTTTTCTCCCATAAGCAAATGCAAGAAAAGGGTTGACTTGGGCTTTTACATTACAACATCCTCAACTCAAGAGCAAAAGTTGTTACTTTGTTTCTTACTACCGAGTTTTACTTTACTCCATGCCACAAAGTGGAACAGTTAGTTTTCTCTTAAAGCAAGTACATATTTTGCTATCTGATACTCTAAAAGACGTTATATAGTTGAATATATATAAGTGACAACTAGTAAAGTATTTGAAACTCCAGATGATTAACGAAGAAAAAGACGTCTCATGTTGTTGTAAAGTGTGAGGAAGTGAGTGAGTGATTGTATGTAAATGACGACGAAAAAAACTACAAAAAATCCAGAGTGTTGTTTTGTTGTATGCATCATATAATGAGAAATTGAAAAGTAGATGCAAAAGAAAAAGTCATTCAGATCATCATCATCATCATGCGTAGACACTGAAGAGTGGAGTGGCAAAGTTGGTGCTTTAGTGTGAATTGAAAGAATAAGAGTCTCATAGTTGGAATTATATATCAATCTTCTTCACACTTTAAACCACAACATGCGTCTCTCAATTACTTGTGTGTATTACCATCCTCCTCCTCATCATCATCAACAAGATTCAAAATAGATAATAGATATACAGTTCAGATATATAGAAAGAACTTTTTTCTAAGCTGATATTTTATTTCAATTGCCATTTACATATAATACGCTTTGTGCTATGTTGAACTGAAATAAGGGAGAAGAAGAGATGTTGATAAAAAAAAAAGAAATCCAAATGGAACAGAGAGTGAGTTGCAGAAAAAGTGTTTTGGATTGAAATAATAATAAAGGAAGAGTGAAGTCAATGAAAGAAAACTCCTCTTGATAGAAAGAATAAAAAAAAACAGAAAGAAACGTTCCGTCGTTAGTCTCTCAACAAGTATAGTTACAAAAATAAAGTGGAAGTGTTGAGATGAGGCAGCAGCTCGTCAAAGAAGAATTGTGAATTGAATCTTTATTTGGCAATTGAGTTTACAAGAGGTTTGCTACTGTATTTTTGTGCTAAAGTGTATTCTAAAAGAAGAGACTGAGACTAAATCTTAAAAAAAGTTCAAATGAGTTCAATTAGCAAAGTGCAAATTGCTGCTGGTGGCTCTATGACATGTCGTCGTCTACCAAAATATTACAAGTCAAGGTCAAATCGAAAAAGACTTGCAAAGCTTTCAAAGTCACTTGATAATCTTCAATCCTCTTCAACAACAATAACATCATCATCATATTGTTGTACAAGTAGCATTAGCACAAGTACAAATGCCAAATTAAATCTTAAAGCTATTGCACCAGATCAATATTATGATACTAAACTTGAGGAACCTATTAAAACTGAAAAAGTTATGATACAACAACATCCTCCTCCTCATCCATGTTCATCTTCATCTCAATCACCAACTTCATCTGGACTTGGAAGTGCAGATAATCCAAAAAGTAATTGTAGTATTAGTAAAGCATCATCAAAAGCTAATAAGCTTAGTGCTGAAGCTATTGACAGTGGTCACGGCGAATATGAATTTTCTTCTGTTAACTCAAGTCAATCTCATTCTTTAACAAAATCTAAAAAGATTCCATCAGCTTCTCCTTCAGTGTTGGATTATTGTTATGAAGAAGTTAGTTCTGTAAGTACTGGCGAAAGTCAAAGTCAATGTAGAACTACAAGTCGAAGTTATAGTTATACGTGTAGTTGCTCTTGTAGTGATTCAGAATGCTATACTTATTTCTCTTCTGAAGAAGAAGATGAAAATAATGATAATGGATTTAGTCGGAATTTAAATAGAAACAGTGGATTTAACTCTGAGCCAAATACTTCAACTCCAGTTTCTAAATCTTATAAAGCATATTTACAAAGAATAGAGAAATTGAAACGAACTCTAACAAATTGGGATAAATTCTTAACAGACAATGGTATAAGTCGTCCAGATTTCTTTTGTAGATATAAAGAGCGAGAGTCTTTACAACAAATTGTTGATGAGTTTCATGCTGTAACTAATCGTCATCGAGCTGGAATTCTGGATGTGATTCGTCGTAATAGAAATGCTATTACAACTGATGATGACGATGATGATTATAACAGTTATAGTAGAAGAAGTCGTAGTAGGAAAAAGAGACGTGGAGCTAATAGCGCAATAAGTGGAAGGAATCGGAAAATAAGAAATCGGAAGTTGTCTTCTGATGCTGGTGGTGGTGGAAGTCAAGAGTTGAGACGAAACTGTAAGTTTTTATCATTTTTCTACTTCTTCTGGTACATAAAAAGCTTTTATAGAATTTGCAAACATGTTTAGCACTGTTGGACGTTGATATGATATGAGTTGTGTACACATTATAAGTTTAATGGGTATTACTTTACTATATATGTGTGCACACATTACGCACCTTACACCTTCAACACTCATATCACATTGTAACTCAAATGCTAACGGATATTTGTTTTTAATTACATGCTACTGTGTCTTCTTTCTTGCCCTTTTTTAAGTTTGCTATCGTTCATCGGCACTTATTCAATGTGTAACATAATATACTGTCTAATACAATCCCACACATAAGCAAATGGAGAGTCACAACATTGTGATTGTGTAGTGTTGCATAAATCGACAGCATTTTTGATTTGATATTTCCCGTTAGTTTCTAACTCTACTCATATATTAATCAGTTTTTTACTTCTATTTACTGAGAGTGTGAAAATGATATTTGCATTTTCTGGTCTAAAATAGTTTCATTAGAGTTACAGTAGTCAATTTAATGAACTTCTCTAAATGCTTGAATTGTCTCTATCCCAAATGTAAAAAATTTCATCAAGCGAACTATAAAGAATTGTTTCGACTCTATCAGTGTTGATTTATTTCCAAACGGAGTCGATATTACAAAAAACTACTTACGTGAAATAAAAATAAGCACAAAAAAAATAATTTTTAGAAATTGAAGTAACTATTTGTATGTAATTGCAATTGTAAGGCTATAATAATTCCCAACCGGTATCGTAATTCCACAAAATTGTAAACTTAACGGACTCGTGATTGTCGTGATATTTAGCAAAAAAGCAAGCAATTAGCGTAGACTAAAATCATGAATGAGTTCTCAAATCGAGTAGCAAAGCAATTACTATTATTTAGTGTGTAAAGGTAGTTTATGATGACTCGTATAGTAAATTTCTGCAAAGTATTGACAAATAATTAAGATATTTAAATTCAAATCTGACTCTTGAGTACCTAATGTGAAGAAGAAAAGAGTCATTTAATGAAAAGCAAACTTGAGAAGAAAAAACCAGTCTTCTTGGTAATGTTCTCTAAGGGTATATACATTATAGCTTTAGTAAATGAGCCATGACTACTTTTAAAGGTGGAAAGTTGGTGTCTTCTTGCCTAGTTCACAAGGAGCAATTAAAGTACAATTAACTACAAAGAGTTCGTTTAATTTATTACTTCCACCCACCCACCACCAGTTACAATTTTCTGTTGTTGATTGGAAAACTCGATACTCTACTACTACTACAATAATATTTTACTTTACACACAGTAGTCATCATCATATTCTTTTGAAACATTTGATATGTTCAATAAAAGTCATCAAACTTTTAATGATGTAAACATGAGGAAAAATAAATTTAATTTTCTTTCTACATGATCTTTCTACTAAGTCTTTTACGTATATTTGAAAAAAATGACAGAGTTTCAAACAGAGATAACAAATTACACTTGACATTTGCAATTTATGGTATTCTCTCTCGCATAGTTTTTGCCCCATTTATTACACATTGTAAATCAAGTAGCAATGTCGGCTGTCAAAAACTCAAAGGGAAGAAGCTATCAGTCCTTTTGCCACTTGTTCAGCTCTCAAAGAATTTGCGAATTTCTGCAAACTCTCATAATGTTCATACCTCCCTTAATGAAACAAAGTCATCCACAAAATTGAGGTAAATCTTTTCTTACACGGAAAAGGTTGAAAGATATCTCACACGAAGAGTTCTTATAGTTCATCACCAGTTCTTAATTCTTCTTAATGCTTTAAGAGTAGAGCATTGAAAAGAGAATCATAAGTGGTAAATTATGTTATCACAGGAAAAGGCGGAGAAAAGGTTGCTAATTAATTGAAATGTAGCTAAAAGCTAGAATTGTATACTAGAAAACATTTTTTTCCACTAGTTCTACATTCACAAAGACAAATGTTTCAACATTATAACTTTATACTATGGCTTGTGGCTCTCTTTTCAGAATCCTACGTGGTGTAGGTATCCACTTGTATTATATAATTAAATTAGAAAAGCTTTTTAGGTTATGTCTTGAAGTGAGACTCTTTTTTTGTCTCTCTCTCCTCGTAGTAAACAAGAAAAATTGAAAAGTAACTAAACTTCCCTTTTATGTCGTATTGATATATGTTGACTTGTCTTTTTCTGTTGCTGGAAGTAAAGTTGAATTGTTCACACATTCTTCCAAAAGAATTACATAACACATAACCAAATAGAAATAGACTTTATCTCTCTCATTTTTCTTCTTTTCCATGTTACCGTTTTTTTCTCCAAACTTTTGTTCATATAAGGCAAAGTTTTGCTTGGAGGATAAAAATCTAACGAGTTCAACATAAACCTTCAATTATGACATACAGAGAGAAGGATATTAGAGAGAGAGAGAAACAACGGTGAGAAAATCTATGGCTTAATGTGACTTTAATATGAATTTAATTTCAATTGACCGGAAAATGTGGCTTATGTACTTCTTCACATATGGTTTTAATACTCTTTTTATTAGTTGGCAGAATTGTCGTAAACTTGTGAATTATAAAATTGTGTATATACATAATGTCAAACTGTATTATAAAATAGACGGCATAGTTTCGCCAAGAAAAACTTTTAGCAAGTTTTGAAATGTTTGTTTGATGAGACGTTGAGTGAATGCTAATTAAATAAATAAAAAACTACACTCTAAACTTGTCCAACATGTAATAGTACTTTGTATATTATGGAAAAGGAAAGTCAACTTAATCCTCTGTCTCTTCTCTTCATTCTTTTTTCTGTAACATGCTTGTAGTTTATTGTGCGTGATGAGAATTTGAAGTAAGATGAATACCATTAAAACACAATCAAAAATAATTTTATATAATACTGGACTGTTTAGATCTTTTGTACTCCTAATGCTACCGCTAATAGCTAAAGTTGAAAGAAATTAAGGAATGTCATTAAAAGCACAAATAAACAATTATAGCATTAATCAAACATCATTAATTAATTTCTTTATAGCCACCGTGAAAGAGAATCTAAAACAAAGTTTCGCTTTTTAACAAAGTGATGTATAACTAGAAATAGGAAGCTTTTAAAATCGGTAAAGTGTTTAGTGTTGTACTACTAGATGCATTGTTGTTTTGTTGAGAAAGAGAAATAATATTTATTTAGCACTATAGCTTATTGGCTGAAAAAGAGACAGCTGTAGATTGTTAGCTAAGACTTGACTTGTCATTGTCAAGAAGGTATATACCAACAACTGCAATACTATAAAAACTGATGTGTTGGCTTATGTAAGACGGCTTTTTCTTTCACACGTACTTCTACACATTATAAACTAATCAATTGACAATCAATAAAAAAATAGAAGAGCAACGACAACTTCTTATTTCTTTACTCTAACAAAATACAAGTTTTCTCAGTTTCTCGTCTTCGTCTTCAGTCCAGTTCTTCTTGAGAGCCGAAAAACTACTTGAAGAACTTTTCAAAAGAGTTTTTGATGTGCTATGCAAATGAAATTAATGCATTAGATTGCCGTGTAATTTACAATTTAAAATGGAATAAGAATATTATACTCTGTCGTCTCGTTTCTTTGCGTCCTTTGGTCGTCGACTTTTTCTTCTTCTTCTTCTATGCGTGTGAGATTGTGATAGAAATTAAGTGAGACACTAGAAAAGATAGTAAAAGTGTTGTAGGCGCAGATAAGTGGAGTCAAAGTGGTCAGGTCTAAAGATAAGGTTCTTCGTATTCTCATTGCGTAGTATTCTAATAACCCACATGTTGAATTGAACAAAAAAAAATAAAATGGTCAATACCATTTAGAGAAATGACTTTTACTCTTTACTGCCTATCTCTTCAATCAGGATTCGTTTTCGATTTTTCAGAGCTGTAGAGCTTTTAATTTCAATGTAGTTTTAGAAGGCTATGGTTATGAATATTTGAGATTTTTCCAGCAACATGGAATGCTGAACATTCCATGAAAATGAATGGTAGAAATATGTCATTTCATTCTAAAAGACATTTTCAAAACTTGTTAAAAGTAGATATGTAGATTTTTTGGGCGTAGGTCCCCTTCCATTTCATTTGATTTCTTCTTCGTAATCTCTGCTCCTGTCTCTTTTATAGTAAGGACAACCGAAAAGAAACTATACTAGTATACTGTGGGTAGTATACAACTTCTATTTCTTATACACTTGTTTACATTTCTATTGTAGAAACCCCAGTGTATATTTTTGAGAAGTTGTTACATATTAGGTAAGTTGACAGAGACAGATTTCATCAGAACCAGAGAGAGAGCGAGAAGAGCTACACATTTTATATGTATAGTTGTTATTGTTGTTGTGGACCTTCTTTTCACAAAAAGAAACGACAGGATGCAATGATAGGATGGGCAGAAAAAGCAAACAAACTAGAGTAGGAGTTGAATCAAGCAAAAAAAACTAGAAAACTAACAAACATCACATATGAAATACAATTCAAACTTCAATAACAACTCGTAGAGACAATTTTGAGTTTTTGACCGAACGAGGCCTAAATAATAGGCTTTCTGGATTCTCATTAGTTTTGAAGCTTTGAAAATGATGTCATTCTTCAATAAGTACATATATGTGTCCCATGTTTAGAAAAAAATCCCTTTTATTATTCTTATTATTATTACTACCAAACGAGCGAACGCCTTGAAGGTAAATGACCGATTAGTTTTTTTAATGTGTTTTAAAGCTACATTTTAGTACATTAGTTGCACTTGAGTTTGAAGTGAGTGATGGCATAAAATGACGAGACGACGACGGCTCTTATTATTTTATGCGCAAATGAATGTATGGTATGTTATCCTCTCTCTCTCTCGCAGGTTCTTCAAAAGAACTTTTTTATTTTAGCATAGTAAGAATATATAATACGTCGTCGCAATTAATTAGTTTTACAATTACCTTCTTCATACCATTACATTAGTAAAACTATTTCTATTACAGCTAATTATAAATACATGAAATAATTCAAATGTCATTAGTCTCATCATAATCATCTCGAATGCTGCAACCGCATGCACATTGATAGTTGATTACACCAGAAGCATTCTTCACAGGGCAATTTCCTCCTTCATATAAAAAGACGTCAGGATTTGGATTTTTTGAAACACACTCTTGAAAACATGGAGTAAAAGGCGTTTCATCACATTCTGGTTTCAAAGCCTGTATTGAATTCATTTTTTATATCAATATCTATACAGACTCTCAGGTATTCATTTTCTTTGAATTCGCATGAAATCGCATATCTCACGCTATCTCTACAAATAATCTACAATACTTACATCTCGACAGTCACATATACAATTTCCACTTGGTCCATCACAAAAAGTCGCTGAGTAAGGTATGCCGCTTTTAGGCTCAGAGCAAACTTGACGACAAATGTCACTATTCGTTGTACAGTTGAGTTGCTGATTGTTGTTGGACCCTGTTGTCATCAGTCGTGGTCTTATCTGCAAACATTGAGAATTTTTTACAGAAAATATTTATTACAATCTAAATGATATGAATGCCGCACATTCAACACTGTCAACATGTGAGCTCACGGAAAGTTATTTGACTTTGACTTACTATCGTTGATGATGAACCTTCTACTTTGTATTCAGTAAGGATGATGATGGTAAAGAAGAACGTTAGGTTAAGAAGAAAAGTCCATGTCATTTTGTTGTTGTTGGAGGCAGGTGTGCGTTTGGCTAATCTGGATCGTGATCTTGCCATAATTAGGTATAGAGAGTAGTATACAAAATATAGTAATCTGGTAGGCGTGTGACGAGCTATAATATATAGTATAACGATTATTGCAGATGATGCTTTAGACCATTTCTGTAGTATTAAAAGTGCGTCGAACTGGAAGAAGAAATAGAGATAAATAAATATATATAGTTTGATACCATATATAAATATAATTCTACTGTTGATTTGAACTGAAGAGCTAAAAGCGATGACATTTAAGATCATGTGTGCTTACATAGACTTGTTTACAATTTACATTTTTAACATGTTGACAGAGTTAGATTAGGTTAAAGACGCAACTCGAGGTCATTTGATTTCAATAGTTGTATTAGTATTTAGTTAGTTAGCAGATTAACACCAGAGTAGTAAAGAAGGAGAAGAGCATCAAAATGTAAGTTCCAAAGTCGAGTTAGCTCTAGATATATGTATAACACTACAGTGCAGTAGTGCATAATGAATGACACAATGGAATTATAATGGAAGTTTAACAAGTGCTAACTCTTCTGCTAACTACCAAGGTCTTTACACTTGTTATAAAGAAGCATCACTCATCATGTCAAGAAGTTGGAAGCAACTTTTTGAGTAGTCTAATGAGCTTCTGAGGAAAAGTGTCAATTTGCATGATTTGAGTGATAAGGATGAAAACATAAGCTGCGTAGCACAGCTATGGGAATATATTAAAGCTCTTAAGTACTTATAGCCGATTTTTCATCATAAGAGTTTCTGAACGAGTTTCTAATAATCTTGTCAACGGTCACCTTTTGGCCATCGAAGCAGAAGGTGAAACATGGACTAGGAGAGAGAAGTAAAAAGTTTTTTTGATATCTGTGCAAAAAAAATAAGTCAAAGAGAGTTTTGATTCAATTGAATATGACATAAAGTAGTCAAGCAAGAGTTGATGTTTATTTTGCATATTAAGAATTGTTGTTAGTCTCATGTGCATCTGTTGTGTCTAGATTTTTATTGGTTATTAAAACCATTACAAGTTTAGGTTATTTTTATTGAGATAAAGGTTATGCTTGATCTACGTTAATTCTCAAATGATCTCAATTGTCAATTAGTCACCTCAACATTTTGCAACTCTCAACTCAAGTTTTAGAATGTGCCATGTAATAAAAAAAACATTCAAAGAAGTTTTTTTCATTTCCAACAGCTGCTCTATATGTTTTATTTTCTCAGTTGAGTTGTACAGTTGAAACCTTACACCATATAAATGTAATTTCTTGTTCTTAACCACCACACACCATCAACTTTTCCAAAGTCAACAGCAAGTCTCATGTCAATCCTTCAAGTTGTTAAGCAGGAAAGAAGCATTTTTAACTTTACTGGTGCTGGCTACAACATAAAATCCAAAACATAAAACAAGCACATACCACTTCATTTTTATTGGAGAAATTTTCACTCAGTTTTAAATTCACTTCGACATTTCACAAGTTTCTTATATCTATACTACATATATACTTGTATAAACAAATTTTTATTATTTTTCACTCAGTTTTTCTATTTTACATAATTTTTTCGTCTTTTTCTTTAACCGTTGATGACGAAATGCTATAAAGCCACATATCTAAACTTGTGGCTAGGCTCCTGTCATTCGTCATTTCGTTCTTTTATGACTTTATATATGAGAATCTCACACATGTCACATCATCAAGAATTTCTAAAAGTCCGTAAATAATTTTTCAACAATTATGTGAACTTTGAGAATCACGCAAAGCCCGCAAAAACTTTTTCCCAACACGCATTTCAGATTAGATATAGTGATGACATTTGACATATAAGCTCAACATTTTTAATGGTCTATCAAAATCAAATTGCACAGAGCTTAAGAATTTTTTTCCTACTAACAAATCCTGATTCAATAGTTTCACATGAGCTTTAGTGCTATACAATTTAAACAATACCATTAAACCTTAGGTTATACACAAGAATGCAAATTTTAATGGCAATTCTTTCGTTTTAGCGGAAGTTATGTTACGTGTTTTCTACACAACAAGATAGTATACAAAATGCTAAAATGTTGTCACACAAAATGTACAAACGATTGAGAGCAAGAATAAATTTAAGCATTGTCTATGTTTTCTCCAAGATGAACATGGTTGATTACATTCTTAAAGTGAAATAACTAGACTGTTATTACAGTACACTAGTCATTCATCTTCCTTAGGTTTTCAGCAAAGTTGTTTAGTTCCTATACATACTCACCAGCAACAACAATCCTTATTTTATGTAATCTGCTCCTAAAGAAAGAAAATTCAGTATAAAATTACTTGTAAATAGTCTTTGGTAGGTTGCTTGTTGTTGTTTTATAAGAATATTATATGGTGATGACATGATGGGTCAGTCACAGAAAGTTGTGTCATGTCACCACACACACAAGAGAGTCTTTATATGGTTAAAAGAACTACTACCATTATTGCTCTAGTGCATTCTATATAATATTAGCTTATATATATGCAACACAATTGAGAAGAAAAACAAACAAAATTGATGGCAATTAAGATAAAATGGACAACAGAAAAAAAGAAAATCCAGTCTGAGCTCTTATATGGAAATTCTTTTGCTTCTTATATAGGCGTCCCGCTTCTGTGATGATCTGAGCTATACGAAAAAAAACTAACAATATTTAATTGTAGGATTGTTCTGATGTAAATAATAAAAGAGGAAGTAAGTAAGAAGAAGGAACTCCTATGAAAAGAATGTTGTCAACATTACATGATATACAAGTCATTATCTCTTATTGGGTGTTCTGTTGTAGACAAGAACAACAGTTAAATGTTTTAGAATATAACAATGTGTCCAGCAATGAGAGAGAAACTAGGTAAAAAAGTATCAAGTATCATCAGTTTATTATCACTCTTATCTTTAATACATCACCAACAATAAGAAAAGAGACACACTAAACTTTGTTAGTGTTCAAGTTGAGCCAGTTTGTAATTGGCACTAAACTAATTCCGTTGGAATATATACTTTATACTTTTGCTAACTTAAATCATAATAGTAAAAAAAAGTAGTCACAAGAGGTTAGAAGTAAAAAAAATTAATTTGAGAATTACTACAATGCTTACCCACAACGGTCATTTGCTAATAGTAAACATATAGTTTTTATTTTTCTTGACTATTGTAGAACATATATATCATTTTCTCTTGTGAGGTATATATGTATAAAACATGAGTACATATTAAAAATAATATCAGTAAAAAACGTCATCATTAAACATGGCAAGACAAAAGATCAGTAATTGCTCTACTAGTGTAAATATAAAATGTTTTCTTTTCTATCCTGTAGGCCTGTAGGCTCTTATAGGTTTGTTATAGTGAAGTGAGTCAGTATAAAATAAAAATTGTACTAAAATGAGAATTATGATTTTTTTAAAACTCTACAACTCAGGAAATCCGTACACATGAGAGAGTTGAGCTCTTAATTAAAACTACCGACTTTACAATTAAGAGACAAACCGTTTCGCATGTTGTGTATAAAAGTTTAAAAAGCTAACTGATTTGGATCGTCAGCACGTTCTATAGTAGTACACTATATATAATAATTGACAAGTGTATAACTTGACTTTCCCATCTATAATATTCTACTTGGGTTTAACTTATTGACACTAATTGCTTTAATGAGATGACATATGGTTGATAATGCTATATCTAGTCATTGTGTCAATTTTTACTTCACAATGATTGACAGGTTAGGTCACAGCTAAACTAATGACTTAATTAATGTTTTCTTACTTCTTGAATGGTATTCTATTGATAACAATGTGAAAATGGGATTATAACAAGAATAAGATAGGAGAATCTTAATCCGAAACTTCCTTCTTTCATTGTGTGAAAAACGGGGATTATTACAGCCATTGCAGTATTTTAGAAAAATTGTCAATTATGGCTTCAATGCATTCCTTTTCGAAGGACAATTCAATTGACTTTTGTACTAAAGGATATCCTATAATGGAAAATCAATATCACACAATGCATTTCAAATGATTCATGACTCTAATGTGAAATGACACATTATGAGCATCATTATTATTACATTATCATTTTTGTTCAGAGAGATGTTGAGTTGAGAACAGTGTAATGCAACAATGTCCCCTGCTGTTGAGCATGCTGTGTCACATTTGCATACAGTCTTTCATATCTTCATGAATGAAAAACCAACAACATATTATATGCACACCTGTTGCACTACCTGAGATTTTTTCTCATATAAAAAGAAACAGAACAACCCTTCTTCTTTTACTTGTCTCACTCATAACAAGTTGAATGCACCATCTGCCTAGTTGAGATAAAGTGTAGTACATTCACAACTCACCTGAGAATTGTGACTGTAGATTGCGTAACTGCTAGCTAACTAACTAAAAGCTTCTCTTAATTAAACTCTTTGTTGAGCCCAACAACAAAAATTCATGTGTATACCAAAAAATATTGAAATATAAAGATTAATATTCTAGAGAGAAGAAGAAGAAGAAGAATTCTCACAATTAAGGCTAGGAATGCAAATGAGAGTGTAAATTAGCGAGCCTATTTCATATCTTGTTGTCCGTTTAGATAGTAAGTAAAAAAGCCTTGAAGGGATCTGATTCATACTCCTAGGAATTTATAAGAAAAAGTACCCAACTCAAGAGCAAAGTCCGGTTCAAATGTTTCACAGGCGAATGCATGCTGCCACACATACGTGATGATGAAGTCTTTTTACTATACAATTTGTATCTATCTTTTCTAACATTATATTAAGCTCTACAAGAAGAAAAAAAAATCATGAAATAAATACCTCAGCTCTTGAACTTGACTTGAGCCCTCATAAAAAAGGTCTTTCTCAAATGAGTAATCACTTTGAAATGAAGTAGAAAATCGAAGGAAAAAGAGAGATAGAGATGATGATGAGCAAGAGAAGTGAGCAAGAAAAAGATTATCCTTTCTTTCTAGTATAATAAGAAAAGACTTAATAATATGTAGTAAGTATCATCATAAGGAATTAGAGCAGTGGTCTACATATAACGTATATAGGAAGAGGCGTTAAAATTACATACATCGTGTAAAATAACAGGGCAAGTGTGGAGCAAAAAAGAGTTGGACAGGACTTATTATAGAAGGTGATCAAAGGTACCTTTATGTCGTAGTGTGTCAGCAGTTAAAGGAATTGAGTGTATCATATCAATTAGAATCTCAAAGACAAGAGATGAGATATTACCACATAAGACATTCGTGTAGGCCAAAAAACAAGGTACTTAGCAATTACCTGGTGGAAAACTCTAGCATATTACACTCTTAAAAGGGACTCTATTTAGCTAGACTTTTTGTTGTGTGTAAAACTCACTCTCTTGACTTTGAGACTCAAACATTTATACTCTTTCTCAAGGCAAAAGTAAGAAACTTGGAATTCATTGCATGAGCTTCTTGAGCAAGTGAAGAAAATAGAGAGAACATAAGAGGGGAAGAGCTAAAGAAGAAAAAACTTGCTAGAGAGAAGAAAGTAAAAGAGTTGGTTATTTATAAGGTGTCTCAAGTCTAAAGTACCCGTCACTTTTTCAAAAGAAGCACTTGTCTGCCTGTGTGTCCTAAAGCAAAGTCAAGCATTTATATATGTAAAAATACTTGAAATTTGGACTTTGAGAGAGAGAGAGCTGTATAAAACTCTAGCATACGTAATTAGCCAAAGCCACAAGTTCAAGTACCCAGGTCAACTCTATATCTAGGATGTATATTATTCCGGTTTCTCTTGCAATGAATTGTTTGACCATATTTGAAACTAAAGGAGGTGCTCTGCTCACTAACAACAACAACAACCTTTTATACTAGTTATATATATGAGACGCAATGAAAAACTATTCTTAAACTAAGAAAAGACAAGAGAGTCAGACCAAAAGTTACGCTGAGTGATAAAATAGCCTAGAAGAAAATTGTAACGGGTCACATAAGAGAGATTTTTGAATTCCAGTCTTTCTATATGTAGAGACTATAGGTTGTAAAAAGTAAAAATATACATATAATGACATACCATAAGAGCCACAAATGAAAGAACAATAACAATTGTACATAAGATACAGTATTAAAAGACATAATAAAACAAAAAAAGCATAAAAAGCTTATAATTCGTCATTTGCTATATATATACGAGAGTGTTTCAAATTATAATTCAAACTTAAACTATAAGACTTATAAGCTTATAAGAATATATTATGTAAGTATGTATATGACAGACTCTATATATTTTATTTCTTGAGAGAAAATGCTCCAGGGTGCTCATTTGATTTTGCTTATGAGCCTAGGAGGTAAAGTGTTCCGACTGTGATGCTAGAGATATTTAGCGAGTCCAACAGAGCAAAAGCAATTTGAACATTATCTTCTTCTTCCGAGTATACTACTAAAGTAAAGGAAGGAAAGAGATGTAGAGTCACATATTATGTAGTTGGTGGCACTAAGAAGAAAAAAGTGTTAGGTGTAATATACAATTGTTCATCTCACACCTTAAGAATATAGAGAGAGAATGTTATCTTTTTTATTTCACCGGCTCAGAGACAAAGATTCATGGCATAAGAATAATATTCACAACTCATTCTTTTCATTACTGTACTATGACTTATCTTTTAATCCGTTCAGATTTTAGAAATAAAGGGAGACTTATGAAATAATAATAAAAACTTTGAATTTTCTCCAGAAGTCTCAAAATTCATTGCAACATGAATCTGTATATGCAGTCTAATATTTTTTGATTTAAAATTTTTTAAGTAACCATTTGTGAATCAGATCAAATGAAAACTACAAACTTGATTAAAGTAGGCTAAGTTGTTTCACTAACATAAAGTATTATTAGTGTCAGTCGGCTGCTTCTAAAGAATTATTATAGAGATTGGCTACAGTTTGATATCAAAGTCAATAATTTGGAAGTCACGTCATTTTTGTATCTAGTCTCAACTGAAGATTGAAGTGACTCATTTATTATCACATCTAATACTGGTTTACGCCTTATTGTTTTCCTTCTCTCTCAATATCAAATCTCACATACTATGTAATGATACTCTATGCAAGAATAGAAATTCTTCTTGAAATTATTAATACATAATCCACTCAGCAGAAATGTATCCTGCTTTAATCCTTTTTATTACTTTCCAGCTTATAGTGCACTATATATTTCATGCAATGCAAAGCAATTCTTTCATGACTTGTCATACACGCTAACTTCTAGTACATTGTTTGCTGGGAAAGAAAAGATTGAAGGCCAGCGTTTTTTCATAGTTGACTTTTATAGATGTGATGATCTCATCATTTAAATTAGTATCATTGAGCGTATATATTATATTTGTTTATATGAATGAATATCATGAACGGAACTGGAGTTCACATTCAGCAATCTCTAGTCAAGATCTTCTCCCATGTGCATTTTACGAGACGAAAACAGTGTACAGTGTGAATTCTATTTTTAAATTTCAATCATCATGTTCTTCAGTGCAATTCAGAAATTGAAAGTGTAAACTCGTCAGCTGTAGTTTTTGCAAGAGTTGGTTGAAATCTTGTGAAATGTCGTCAAGTATAGAAGAAGACGACGCCCATGAGAAGATACAATTTGATGGTAATTACTTTATATTAAATCTAATAAGGTTGAACTAAAAGTATAATGAAGTTTCTATAATTTGACATTTCAGGCTTACTACAAAGTCCTAATAGGATGGATGAAGGTCACACAAAAGTATGGAAAGGAATGGCAATGCATTATAGTCAAGGAAGTGTTTTAGGATTAATTTGGTCAATTTTTACTTGCCTTTCTGAGTCAGCATCTTTTTTCTCAACATTATTCTTAAGTATAGTTGATGACACATTTACTGGAGTTTCTGCTTCTCTTATTACACACTTCTTTACCTGTTTAGTAACATTTTGTATTGATTTGTCAAAGTAAGATTTTTTCTATTATGATTTCAATGAGTTCTTTTACTTATTTTCTTATGTTTTGTTTTATTTTTAATTTTTTTTGGTTCAACTACAAAAGTGCTTCTACTAAAAGCAAGAAAGCAGTCATGTCTTGTGTATATAAATTTATTGCAAATATTTTCATGGTACTAAAGCCCTACAGGTAAATATTAAAATCTTTTACTCTATATGGGTACACAACAAGAAATTGAAATCACATTATATTGATATTATCGCAGGTACATGGAAATGTTTCTCCATCGTCGTAAAAGATGTAAAGAAATTCGAAAGCATTTTAAACAGCAGCAGATACCAACAGAGTTAGTATACTAAATTAGCTCAAATTTCAATATAAATATTAAAGCTAATAAAGCTGTATATATATTCTTTATAAGGAAAGAGATTCGAGCAGTTATTGCTATTGATGAATCAGAACTTTTGAATGGATATTACAATCTTATAGAAGTTTTTGTCCAAAATGTTCCAATGGCATTATTACAAATATGTATTGTACTAGAAGCAAATGAAAGATTTGAACTGTGCAGTAAAGCTGATTGTAAGTGTCACTGATAAAACCTATATATGTAATTCACATTAATTGCCTAAATTTTGTATAATACAGTTTCCAGATTGTTTATGGTACTATCAGCTATTTTATCATCTGCCAAAGCTGTATGTGATTACATGTGGAGTTACAATCATTTACTTAAATCATTACACTTTTTGGATTATTTCAAGTCCAACTTCGTTCATATAATGTGTACTGAAACACAGAATCGCTTTACATACATCTTTAATTTGATTTCTGATTTTGTACTCTTGCGTAAGTTCTCTACTCTTATAGTTCAAAGCTCAATTCCTAATGTCATTTCATTTGTTCTTTACACAGTTCATCGATTCTACTGTATTACATATTTCTTAGCAGTCAGCAGACTTCTTGCCATAATCTACATAGTGACAATGTTTGTATCTCAATGTCTATTGTTGTATTTTGCTCCAAGTCTGAGAGCCACTGTTGAGAATCCACCTACAGGATTATCGACATTTTTCTCAAATCTTTTGGATAGATGGATCAACACTTTTACTGTTCATATGACACGTTTTACTTGTTTTACTAAAAAGTATTATAAAATTTCTATTTGTGGTTGCACTTGGAAATTTAGAATTCCATTAGCTTTATTACAAATCATACCATTTGCTTTGACAATGGTATGTGTTTTTCTGGTGACATATTATACTGGAGATGATTGGCAGAATTATCTTTTAACAAAATCTGTAAGACCTGGAGAAGTTGGTAAATCTGCTCATGAGATTCAACTTCAAGAGGAAGAGGATAATTTAAGATTTAGTGCTAATGAAACCAAAGTATATATACCATGCTTTAATACTACTTTTGATACTAATATAGAATTCATTAGAGATATTGGTGAGTTTATTTTTAAATCTCATCAAAAAGTTACAAATAGATTTGTATACTTTAACGATGTATTTGGTGTGATACATTTCCTCCCATTCTCTATGTATGCTTATCTCTGTATCTCAATTACTTTCAGTTTTTACTTAACTCTGTTTTTTCTTAATGATGACAATTTTCCTAGAGAAATATCTTATAAATTTTGGCGTATTTTATTAACAAGAGTGCCTTCTTGTAAAACTACTGAACTAATGGTACTAACACTAATGTCTGATACAAAGTTTTATAAAATGGTATGGTTGAATAGATTTAATTTTTGTAATGTATTAAATGCCAAATGGGAATCTTGGATTTCTAATGCTGTAAATGAATTGACCAAAGATTTAAAAGGAGAGATTATTGACTATGAACGACAAGTTAGTGGCATTATAGAATCTCATCCAGAATTGGAAGATGAACTGAAGAGTTTCTATGAAAATTCTATGAAGGGTCGTGATGACAAGAATACTACTTGGAAGAAAAAGTTATTTCTCAAGTTCCTTTTGAAACTTGACGATTCACTAGTCAACAGTAACTCTGAGCGTATCAGTAAGACTTTTACTATGTTACACTTAAAACCATAGACCAGTGCTATTATTACTTAAAATATTATTATATATTTATTGACTGTTCAATTAAGAAAAAATAAAGTTTCTTTTTATATTTAAAATGCACTAAAGTGCTCTAGGCTTATACCCATCTACTTTTACATTATCATTCATCTAAGCTCAAGTTGAGTATCTGAAGAACCAGCTCAAGTTGATATTATGTTTGGTGAGTTGAAGTCTTGAGTTTTGGGACTTCTATATCACCACCACCACTACAACACAACACCACATGTATATGTATAAGAGTTGCTTCTTACCTGTAGGACCTGTACTCTACAATACACAGGTATAATGCAGTGATATAAGAAAGTTGAAAAGAGATATAGAAACCAGCACTACTGCCTTTTATATACTACTGGTCCCACTATACTATATTATTATTATGCTTACCTGTGTAAGACTATATCTCTTTTTTCTGGTCTTCTCTTATTCTCTCTCTCTCTACATACATATATTGTTGTTTGAGTCTCTTCCATGAGGAGAATCTTGAATTGAGTTTTAGTTTGGGTCAGGTGCACACTCCCTTCAGATGTTATTCTGTGTCTGTCCGCTCTTCATATTATCATTAGGATCAGCATTGCATTTTTACATTGGGACTTTTGAAATATATAGAGAGAATTTTTCAAAAGCTTTTGAGAAGTAAGCAAGTAGAATTTGTCATTAAAGTTATTTTTCATGAAACAGTGTCGTCATACATTAAAGAGTGTATAGAGTTGTATCAGTGTTAATCTTGTGTTAGAGTGAATACGTTTCATTTGATTGAATTTTTATAGCATATAATGTAACATCAGAAGAGTTTTAGAAGAGTCTGAATGGTTATCAGTGAGAGTCACTGGCTCCATCACTTTTCACATTATTTACAAACTCGTGTGAGATGGCCACAATAGGTTTTTCTAAAGTGTTCATCCTGGTAAGATTTGAGTAAAAAAAAGAAATTCAGTAGTTCAGAGAGATGAAATATTCATATTCTATTTACGCTTGTCATAGGACAAATACTTTACAGAGTTGCAGAAATTTTGGGAGACAGAGAAGAAACTTCAAGGTATGCAGATGCAAGGTAAAAATTATTTGTCTTCACATATATTTCTCTCTAGTGTTGGCCATTATTACGATACATTATTCGTCTTCTTAAAAAAAACATAGTCGTCTCATCTTCAATAAATACTTGTACTCAAATCTAAAACTCTATTGTTCTCGACAAGAATTCTCTCATCTCCCGGTCTTAAGAGTTTTTCCTATCGAACAATTTACTTTTAATATCAACAGGTAGTTGTGATGTAAAGTATAAGACTGAAAAAGGGAACGTAGAGAGGTTGCCGTTGCATAAAATGAAGGGCATATAAGAAGTTCTAAAATGGCTGGAAGGGACATGAAAATCTGGAAACATTGACAACACTTATACTCTCGTATATACTAAGCTATAACAAGGGCTAAGTTATAAAAGTGATACTTGGTCTAGTGTGCATTGAGTGTTCATCATATATAATAATATCTTTTATAGTAAAGTCAGCTCTAGAAAGGGATACACATGCTTTACTTTCTTACCTGTAATGTATTATATTACCTTAGCTTGTAAACTACATAATGGTAAATGGTAATCGTACAAAAGGTACAAACTAACTAAAATGGTAATAACGATTTCAAAAAGAAAAAGGAGAGCTGCTTCTTTTCCCTAGATTTTTTTCTCTCTTTCAAGTAAGTAGTTCTCTATATAGAGAGTTGCCTTGTCTTGATTTTCTTTTGACTTGAGAAAAGTTTTAGAAAAACGGTTTGTTGTTGTATATATATGTATAACTTGATGTTATGTACTGTTCCATGTTTCATGTTCACGTTTTTATGTCACTCTAGTATCTCTCTAGTAAACTGAAAAGTTGAAGTCTACCTTTTTAATGTGCTAGCTTTAGTAAAACTTTAAAGTCAGTTTTCCATCTCATAAACAATAGTCTAATATAATCTAATGTGTTTTCGTCAAAACAAGAATGAAACTTTGTTAATTTCTTTCATTTTTTTATTACATTTTACAACATGGTAATTTAAACTCTAGTACTACTATATGCATATCATCATCTAATCTTGATCTATGAGTTTGTGTGGTGATGGCTACTTAAAACTTGCTGTGGTGGGTCATTCTTCATAATAATTTTTTTAAGTAGCTTTTGAGGTGTTGTTTTAAAAGTTTCAACTTAAATTGTTTGCAGTAGTATATATCAGTAGTCAAGAAAGACAGTTTTACTAGGTAATTTTTAAAATTGAAAGCACGTACTATTAGCAAAAAGGAGCTAGGGCCAAAAAAGGATTTTGAAAGGTGCTAACTGGTCTCACAATTTGTAAAATTTATGTTTGCTTTAGCATAACATTATTATCTCAAGTACGACCTCCTTTAGAGAGGAGTGAAAGAAAATTGTTGTATTTTTCTGGAAAGAATGTCACAAAATTATTTACCTGGTTTTATATATACAGTTTTAAATTTATTATGTGTGTAAGAATATAATAAAGATATTTATTATATGAAGAAGAGTTGAAAATGTCGTCTTGTATTTTATGACGTGTGACTAAATAAGTTAAAGTTGATATTGGTGGTTGTTGCCGACAGAATGGAAAAACGTGATGTTTGGTGTGTAGTAATACTTATTATCTTTGTTGACCTTTGACTTTGTCCTTTCTTTTCCTACTGTACAATTATTACTAACCATTTATTATTTACACTTTTTGACTCCTCTTGTATTATGCTAAACACTTGAGAGTCCAGTAGTAATGAAAGGCCATTGGAATATTCATGAAAAATGTTTGTCTTCTTCCTCATCCATAGTTCATCCAAAGAAAAATCTTTGTCTAACGTTTTTCTTTTTAGTGTTCTAAAGTTTCTGTTGTCTTGCATGACTCAAGTTGTATTATGTTTAGAGCTGAATAACAATATTTAGTTGAATGAAGTGAATCTGCAGAAGCACATTTGCATTTTACATGCTCGGCTGCTGAAACTGGTAATTCCAACAACTTAAATGGTGACATTATGTTTCGTCTTGAGCCCCATGGTGAGAAGTTGTTGTTGTTGTTGAGTTTTAGTAGAGAGAAAGAGACTGTCGTACATGTATAGTATGTTGACATTGAGATAATATGATGCTTCTATTTTTCATTTTACTCTTACTTGAATTACTTATTTTTTTCTGTGTAACTAAATCTATAAACCTGCACTGAATCAAGTTTGAAGGAGCAAAACTAAATTTAATGTAAATGTAAGCAGCGTAGACAGAAAGTCAGTGACAAAAATCATTTGAGTTTTCAACAGAGAATAAGTATATAATATGTACTTATAACAACAATTGTCATTTGCCATTTGTCTGTCTACTAAACTAGAAAAGTAAAACCAGATTTGGCAAATAGTTGTTTTCATCTCTTCTCTCAGTCAGTCGTTCTTAGTGTAGATTATGTACTTTGATATTTTAATGTTTGTTTAAAATTACGATTCATTTTTGTGTTTGGTGACGTGTGTGAGTGAGATACCGTCACACACAAGAGCATATAGAGAAGATTATATGTATAAAGATTAAGTTCCTCTGATCACAAAACTGGTTGAATAGTGAATAACTATTATTCACTTGGTCACAAGTCACGATTGCAATTAATCACGTAGACGAATGCTAAGTTTTGTATTACGAATTACGGGTCTTTGGCTAAATTGAGCTGAAGGCAACAAGTTAGAATAAGCTGAGGCTTGCTGCTATATAAAAGAAATATTTGTGTAAGCAAAAAGTGTGGACAACAATAAAGATGAAAGGAAAAAAAAATTTAAAATGCAAAAGAAGTTTTTAAGACATGCAATTTTATATTGCAACCAGGTGTTTAATGTTGCAATAGAGAAAATATGTCGGATTCTATTCTGAGCAACAATTATATTTTTTGTCGTGCATAGTGTAGGTATAAAGTTTAATTTTTTATACTCTGGAAAGCAAGTCTATAAAACTTTTTAAGTCTCCTATAGATTTTTTCTGCACGCCTAATTGAATTCTCTTTATTGTCGTTTCGGTAGTATTAAACTTTATGGTTTCGGTCTGTCTCTTCAAAAAAGTTGCTCATTATTACGTTACGGATGTATATTTTTGTCAGTCAGAAGTAATCCAACATCTGAGATGCGTTTTACTTAATCTTTTTACCTTAGGCTTTTTCTTTAGTGTGCTGATGATGACCATCACATTTTCATTTGAGCTACAGAGTAATATTCATTTAATATCTGTTAGATTTGAATTCACTCTTTATTATATACGTTGTTACTTTTGATTCTTGTAGCTTCTCCAACACCTGTATACTCTTATTCAAGGGATTATGTCTCTAACAGAAAAAAATAATCCAATTACGTGAACTATACATGTAACATTATTATATATAAAGCCTTATATAGAAAGAAAATCAAGATGGAAGTTGAAAGAGAAATTAGAGAGATATGGAGGAAAAATATTAAGTGACCGGTAGTGATAGTAAATTCTATAATACCACATACAAATTTTTTTTCTGCTAAAGAACTCTTTATCCTTTTTCTAGTTAGTTGGTTTTTGTTTGTGGTTTATTTCTTCTTTATTAAAAAGTTTGAAAATTTTTTGACGAGAGACTCGGATGTAAAACGAGTTTGAACTAGAGTTTTAGCAAGTTCTTCTATTTGCTTAGTCTATAGAGTACTCGAGTGTATAATAAAAGTAATACTTTTTAAAAAAAATAGTTTTGAATTTATTCCATGTTCAATGTTTATAATAATATATACTATATGGAGTTGCTACCAAAAAATATATTCTCCTGGATGGAGAGTCTATATTATAGTAGTGCAGCATTGCGTAGGAATCTTGTACATCATAATGCACTCAAACTTCATCAAACATTTTTTCTGTAATGACTCATCTAAAAAAACTTTACTGTTTTCCATCTATGGTCATCAACATTATCATAAAGAAAAAGTGGCTAACAGATGTATAACAGACGAAATCAGACTCTCTTAACCGGAACTATGCAACTTTGAAGCTAGCTACTACACCTAATTTTTGGCACAAAAGTCTTCAACTTGTTAAGAATAGTAGTAGTAATATTATTGGCAACCAACCTTCAAAAATGCCAATTAAGTAATTTAGGAAGAACAATTAGCAAGTTTGCAAAATATTCAAGAGTTCAATGTGTACCATCATTACACCTAAGTAAAGGGTAGAAGAAATTTAATTTTCAAATCAGCTATTCATTTTTCTTTCTCTCAAGCTCGCTCAAGTCAATGGATAAATCACTGATAATTGAGTTTGGTCACGGCAGAAGAGCAAAACAAACACTTAAAAAAACCAAAGAGCAAAAGTGGAAATATAAATAATTACATTATATGAAATTTGATATGCGGGTAGCATCGTATATGAACATATACATAATTATAACAAGTCGTTTTCTTTTGACTTTGATTGAAAAATTGCAACTTGAATTAATGAGGGTTTATATTTCATATACACTCATAAAAATATTATAATAGCTTCGTTGCTCATCTTCTAGTAGTAGTCTCTCTCTCTACCTTTCAATATATTACATTGCCATTTTTTAATCAAGATAGATTTTGATCTTTAAGATTGTAAGAGTCATCAGTAGAGGTTTCCTTGTAATTTTATCTCATTTCTCCGCCTATACTATTTGACAGTAGTACTAACAACAGAAGTCTCTTTCTCACCTGAGTCATTGCTACTTTTTGTATAGTTGGTAGCACTTTTCTTTCTATCTGAAGGAGAAGAAGATATGTAAGTATATTCTGTATTATTAAACAACAAAACAGCAGTGATTGAAAGTATATGTACAGAGAGAGAGAGAAGCATACAAAGAATAATTTCTTAGAAGAAGAACAACAACTTACTGTCTGGTCTATAGAAATCTTCGGTCCCTTTTTACCAATAGAGAAGATGAAGACTAAGAGAGATGGTTGAGAAAGAGATGTGAAGAGAGTTTGAGTCTTTGAGTTGAAAATTAGCAAGTGGGCTTGGCCATCTTCCTTTTGGCAATTTTTTTGACGTTGACGCTATGTTTTTGTATATGATGTTCCATCTTTGCCGACAATTTGTTCCTTTACTACTTACACATTGAAATTCTCATTTCTTCCTTCACTGTTGTTTCTATCCTACAAAAAGAATATCACATATGCCTGTCACATTATAAAAGGCCAGGAGCAATTAAAACATCATGATATAAAATAATAATGTGTGGTGTGCGTAGTAGAAACGTTACATTTTTTTTTATAATCTTTTGTGTCAGTGTCATGTCCGCCTCTTCAATTTTTTGATCATAACCATATAGTGAGCTTTTTAGTCAGATGATGTTGTTTAGATGAAGAAAACAGGAACGAATTATAACGCATCATTGATTTCCTTACCTGAAGAAACTGAACTGATGATGATATTCTCTAATATGCAATAGATAGAGATGCACAGTAGAAAAGATCCGTGTTGGTGTAATACTGTATTCAAAACTTGAATTTCTCATTATGAATCTTTATATACAAAAGATGATCGTTTTGTTGCCCAAGGTTGAAGGTAGTTTTTCCACGCACACAATAATGTAATAGAGGACACAATCATGCGTAATGGTTAAAGATTATAATAATAAGAACGCTACTACTACTACTTGATCATCTTCTTTTTTGAATTCTTATCTGATCTGATTTCATATTCTAGTTCATCTGCATAAAATTATTTGACTAGCTTCATTTACTTTACTGTAAAATCATTCATTTACAATGAATGCTTGAGCTGCATTTGGATTAAAATTAAAACGGTAACAACAATCAGACAAATAGGTCATCATGAATCACTAAACTAGTCACATAAATATAGCGTCCTTTTTGTCTTTTTGTTCTAAGAAGGAAGCTAAACTGACCATGCGCAAAATAAGCTGGAGTCAAAGGTCAAGCGCTGATTGGCTGATTGCAGCACTTGATAGCGTAATTTGGTTAAACATTGAAAATTGAGCTTTATATTTTCTCCAAAATTTATTCACAGATCGTGATACATCACTCACAGTTTTTTCTCAATATCAAAAGCTCAATATGGGTTGGAAGTATAAGATTTTCCATCAAAGTTCATTCACGAACTCTTTCTTGGTAGCTAATATAATAATAGTGGGAGTTGTTATCATCTCATGATTTTATTAGATTTTATAGAGCCTCATGTTCTAAGCACGAGGCTACACACTTGTATACATTATTAAATTACTTCCAAAAGGAAGCTGCTAAAAGGTAAAAGTATTGTAAAGTAAGTGTCAATGGTAGTAGCCATTGAAGAAAGTTATTTTAAAACGTATTGAATGATGATGGTTTTTCTTTACGTGTTTTATGTGAATGGAACGAGGATTAAGGGCTTAAAGAAAAAATACAGGTCACATCATCAATATCAATAATAGAATTACACTCTAATAAAGCAATTTCAATATTTTCATACATCTATAATTTTGAATGGTAACAAAACTCTTGAAATGATGAGGGCGTGTTTTACCTTCGTTGTTACATATGAGAGAATTGAATATAGCAAGACGAAATTGATGTCACAACCTTTGTAAGAGTGCAAGTTCTTTTTTCAACAAAAAGCTCTTTTCAATTTTTTGAATAACTATGAAGGAAAGGAATAGTGTGACCAATTTGAAACAACTTGTTACAGGTAGTAAAGTGATGTACCTTAAAGTTCACCTTTGCTAGAGTCCTTTTCATATAAATGACACCACCAAACTCTATTGAAAAAAGAACCATAAATATTGAGAAATCATTAATGTTTTTATGTTACAATGTGTAGTATTTATAAGAAGGATTTTGCCGTCGTCTCCAGCCATAATGTCGTCGTCTGTCGGCTCTACACAATAATTCTCATCTCTTTCAAACATCAGTTATAATAAAGGTGGAGCAGAGTAAACCAAGAAGAAGAAGTTTTCTCAAAGTGGTTTTGAATTGAAAGTCTCTCTCTCAATATTCCTTCAGGGTCTTTTCTTTGCCACAAAAATTGGAAATAATATTATATACCAAACGGTACAATTGACAGCTTAGCAGTGAGGTAGCCAAGTTGTTTCTGGCCATTGTAAATTATGAATCAAAAACGACCAAAAAAGGAACTCTCAACATATCCAGTATAAAGCTCTGCATGAGACGACTCAAACTCAAATGTACAAAAACTTGTGTAACAAAAAAATGACACCACCATGCTAAATTGAAGAATAGAAGAGTTTTCTTCAGTTTTGTCAATGAATTGTGTTTGTTGTAAAGCTTTGAGAGAGAATTCATATAGTGAACATTGTAACAAGGAAGTTATTGATGCAATACAAATATGAAAATATGAAAAAAATGAGAATTTTTCTTCTTTCTTAAAAGTTATGATGAACTCTTTTGAACTGGTTTAAAACTCATTTACATGAATCCAGTTTTTCCCCTGTTTAGAATTTATTGGATTTTTTTGAAAATAAATGAAAATATACTTCATGAGGAAAGATTTGAGTTGTTGAAACTTGAGTATAAGAAATATTCCTTCTATATGTATCTTGTATAGTATACAAGGTGTTGAATATGTTGAATAGTTTTATTCCTCCAACTAAAATGACTGTACAACATCCCCTTTTGTTGAAGAGTTTATGTTATGTGTCTACTAGGTTCTCTTGTTGATTTTCATTAGAATGTACAATTCTCTCTATAGTGTGCTCCTGCATCTTATTTTCTTCTGGAAGAACATTTAGTAGCTCAAGAGTGATGAGAAAGGTAGAAGCTAAGGAAGAAGTAGAAAAAGGCTGCAGAGAAGAGAGAGACTGTGAGATTGTTGACAGCCTGGAGCAAAAGGCCAGAAAAAATGGTTCATTCCATTACACTCACATTACACTTTACTGGATGGATGTTGTTTTTCAAATTGTAAAAGTCCACTATAAAAAAAGTATTTTCAGGGAGTGTTGAAACCAAAGCTTCTTTTCTTTTGGACTCTGATTCTCTTCTCTTTCGATTGCATGTTGCATTCATCTTCTTATTCTCTTCATATAAATAAAAATAGTTTGAAAAGAATGACTTGAGCATTGAGTTTTATACCAATTATATAACTGTGTGGTGAGAGTAAATAAGAAGAGAATTTATATAGTGAGTGTAAAAAATGCGAGACATTGTTTAAGCTTAATTCTAATTTTCTTCACCACAGTTAAGTAGGAGGCAACTGACTAATTCTGTTTTCTAAGAATATTAAATATTTGTCACTTTGCTTAAATCTCTTTTCTAAAGTTGTTTATTGCACATAGAAAATAATAATTTCATATTGCTCATAATTTTATGACTAACTATTTAAGCCTTTCCTCATAAAATACATTTTACAATAAGCCACAAAAAGCTATATCTTCTATCTACGACCTAGACAATATTGTTTAAAAGACGAAGAGCTAATAATTTTTTCAAACTTTACGATAACCTTCCAATCATATAGCCCTCCCATAAAGCCTTTAATTTTTACTGCTCGTTCAAAAGATAGAGTTAAAAAGACTTCTACATTCTGATAATGGCTATGTATACTTAAAGTTTGTGGCAAGTAGTCACATCCTCATATAAGTAAGATAAAGTATATATAAGAGACTTGCCGGCATTGTTTGTCAAGATAGTTTTAGCTGTGGGCACTGTTCTCTCTTGTTTCTTCTTTTATATATCTCCCGTGCTAAAAGTGAACAAGACGAAGAATAGAGAGTTTTACAACAAGAGGATCTAGTAGAACAAAAAAATTTATCTCTCTCTCTCTCTCGGACACTAGTTTTGTTGAGTGTAGTGTAAACGTAAGGTATATAAGATTAGTAGTGAAGATTCAAGATCCATTCCTGGAAGAAGGGAGGGGTAAAAGGCCCACCTGTTCTTAAGTCAGAAAAAAACCTTAAAGACTTCAAGTCACACAAACACAGGAGAGTCCTATAAAACTTATATATCCTTGTCCGTCATTCTCAAAATGTTCATCATCAGCTTCTCTCTCTAAAAGAAAAGAGTAAGCAACCAACAAAAAAGTACCTTGGTTGTTGTTTTTTCTTCTGAAGAACTTATGAGGCTTGTCTCATCTCATCACATTACTCTACCTACATACAAAATGCCTATTATCATCACTACACAACCATATGAGATTATTATTACCTTCTTCTACATGAGCCTTACTTTTCTGAGGGTTTGTAAACACTTACGCTTATGCTATACAAGCCACACCACACACCTGAGTTTTAAAATTGGAAATTCCACAGAAAGTTGTTGACACTAAAATATAAGAGATTAATTATACTATACGGACTTAATATTGGATGATCTTGATAGATAGAATTGTCACATTGCATTAGTTGCGCTGCAACAGATCTGCTCATAAACATTTCTCTTTATAGTTTCTTTAGATAACAATATTGTGGTTTAGTTCTTCTTGCAACCTTGTGGGTTTTTTGTTACCCAAGATGAAATTATACTAAATACAAAACGAACCCTTCGACAGATCTTGCTCAGGAAAGAAGAAAAAGGGGCGAGTCACTTGAAGAGTGTTTAGTTGTGAGAGTTGTAGAGAGTATCATCATCGTCTCTGTCTTTATGATCTATGCCGAAAACTTGAAGGACAATAGTAACTCTGTATTAGAGATTTGAACAACTCTGCAGTTTTCTACCTTGAGAGAGACTGGAAAGATCTCAAATGAAGAATAGAGAATAGAGCATGTAATCAACCCATTTCTTTTACTTTTATATTTCTTCAGTTTCAAATCAGCAGGGGGTAAAATACAGAGTACAACACACACAGACGATGGGAAATGAATTATTGAATTTGGAAATTAACTACATAAGTGACACACACATTTTCCAAAATTAAACTTTGTCAAAATGCTGCTATTTCTGTATTGAGTTTCTCATACAGAACGGCGTTAAAATCTATCAGAAAAGTTTTCATTCGGACATAATTTTTTGACGTTCAAGGACGACAAGATTAAAATTAAGATTCTGACAATGAGATCAGATAACACTTCCATTATGAATTTGCTAGAGCAAAAAAGAAACTGTGAGAGATAAGAAGAATTTGTCGGTTGAAGAAAGTAGAAAACTAGCAACAGATCATAAATGTCTAGCATGCATTATAATGGCAAGCTTCTTTTTTGATCTGACACTTCTTCAGAAGAAGTTCTTCTGTACATAGTTGGCAGCTGTTGAATACTGAATATATTATATCTTCTGAGGGAGAGATTTTAAAACAGCGAATCTCATCTCCATTTTTTCTCCATAATGATTATATGCCATGGATTCTTATATACATTTACATCTTAATGGCAGTAGTCCAGTCCGGCTGTAAAGAGATTTTTCAAAATTCATAATGTAAAGTGTACTTAAGAAATATGAAAAAGATTGTTTCTATTGCATTGCGTGCTAAGAAGCTGTGAACAGCTTGAGTTGAGTTTTGATTTATGAGAATGCAGATGCAGTTTTGTTGTTCATCTGTTGCATTTCTGATTTTGCTCTTAAACAATACTTCACTCTACTATCCTAAGTAATTATATTACATCAACTCATTAAAACGATCTGATTTGTAAAACAGGACCTCAGTTTCTCCAAATGTAGAATAGAATCAATTTTGGAGTTGGAACTTACCAATTTTTTCAATAAATGATTTTTTTTGCTTAGAAAGTGACACCGTGAGAATGAATTTTTTATTCATGAAAAAAAGACAACTTGTTCTAATCTCAATGTCCTTAGATGGCAATTGCATTTCATTATAAATACACGTTTGAATGAATATCTTTTTTGTCCAGTTTCCAGTTTCTTTACTTAGAACAAGTTGAATGCTGAGACAAAGACAAAAAAAACTACTTTTGGACTATTAATATTGTGAGGTTGTAGTAAGGTACATTAATGGAAATACTTTGGAGTTGTTCTTCAGTAAATGCCGAATAACTTGTAATCTAAAGTTGTCCATAACATGTCTAGAATTTAATTGATAGAGAATTCGGCAACTTATCTGCTATATTATATTTAGAACATCAGATTACGCTAAAACAAAATAAGTGGCGTATGTGACATAACAAATGAAACAATTTGAAAAGCTATTGTTGAAACTGTCGAAATCGAGTTCATAAAGTCGTATTTTTCTTAATGTCTGTATTAATCATCATAATAGATTTCGACGTAAGTTACTATTCAGTTTTTATTACACAATCAAATAGGAAACCTGTTTGAAAAACTTTAGAGTTTTTAATGTGTGTACAATGTGTGTGTTCGATTCCTCAGTGTTTTGTTTTTCTTCATGATAATGAGAGATACATAAGAGAAGAAAGACGAATTATAAAAGAAGTTTTAATTCAATGCAAAATAATAACATAATGTGTGTAAAGTAATATAATAAAATGTTTTATTTGACCTGAGGGAGACGACGTTCGTAATATAAATTTTAATGCAAAATGCATGAAAACCAAAAAGTAGTCCGGAGGCAACTCTTCTAGAAAAACTGATTGAGTTTTCTTTTCAAAGAATTTTGTACATTTATTCCCATGCAATTTTCTCTTCATGTGTCTTGAATTTTTTTCTCTTCTTCTACTAACCTTTACGAGTTTGAAGTTTTTAAAGAAAAGTTGAAATTTCTATGAAAAAAAATATTTTCTATTTGCTTTCTCACACATGTGGCCATTATTATTACATAAACACGCAATCCAATAAAGTGTCATTTCCCTCTTGTTACATCACACAAACAATAATGAGTGAAAAAGAAATAAAGATATTATGTCAGTTTTTGACTTATGTCTCGCCAATATTTTGAAAAAGTAGCTCATAACAATACACATATTAATAAACAATAATAATAAAGACAAGGAAGGCTCTTCTTGTGAATGAAAAAAGTTTTCCTTTTCAAGAGTAGCACTAAAACTAAAAGCCAATTTGAGCACGCAAACGAAGTACTATCAACATCACAAAACTTGATAAGCATTTTTAATGCTTTCGATGTTGAAAAGGTAGTAAAAAGTTAAAAAAGCTTTATAAAAGTCTATCATATATTAACTTCCATCTGCTACACTTTCTCAGTTTTATATTCTAATATCTATTCTACAACAGCATTAAAAAGAAGTTAAAATCAACCCCTAAAGAAAATCCAAGATAACACTTTACAAGTCTCTATACTTTAAACCTTTATATAAAATCAAAAGAATCACAACGTTTTGTAGTGGCGTACGTGCTAAATGTATATAATGCCTTCTAGTCTAATCTGGAGTTTTCAAAAAAATATAAGAAGAGACGTAATTTGTAGCACGAGTGACTGACTGCTGGAAGGAAGTGGTAACAATTTATATTAAAACACTTTACATCCACATCTAGCATCTGTTGTTTTCCATATGTAGCTCTTTTATTTCTTACAAGAGCAACTTAAATTAACAAGAGAGAGGAAGTTCAAGTTCAGTATAGAGATTGTGTCGAAATGACTCCAGGTACTAAAATTCTAGATTTTTTAAAAGTCTTTCATTTCATTTCACAAGCAGCTACAGAACATGACACTATGATTTATAATGTGTGATGTGCAATAGACTAATAATGATATGAGAATTTGACAAGTGAGAAAAGTCTTGTTGTATTGAATTCCATGTCCAATTGTTGTTAGCTGCTGATTCCCATGTCATTCTTTCACTCTTGTCTTCGCACGATGATAAGAAGAAGAGAGTTGTACAAAAAACATTTGGCATTTAGGCGTAGTCAATTCTTGTTCATAATAACAATAAGGCATAATCAAGTTTGAATTAACTTCCTACTGTATTTACATTTTACAACAAACTAATCTCTCAAGCCTTTTCTCTCTCTCTCAAGTGCAAATGATTCTTGTTTTTTATATAAAGTTGGAATAAGAAAAGTCTTATAAGGAGTAATTAGGCATCCTATTACTTTTTCAGAGAGTCAAGTTGCAATAAGTTTAAAATGTTAAAAGTCAGTGAGTAGAGTTGAGTACTCGTTGTTGTTGTTGTTGTAAGTAAAGGTTTTCTATGTATAATGTGTATAATTCATTTTTTATGGTTAGAGATGAATATGTCGTAGAATTGAAATGAGGTAGGAAAAAAATTCATTGCAGTTAGTTATTTTACAAGTTGCATTCTATGTTACACACGGAGATTTATCAGAAAAGTTTGGCCTAAGAAAGAGGAAAAAAAGTAGTGACGAAACAAATGAAATGAGTGAGGATTTCATAGACATTGTTTTGATATCTTCAAACCTGTCATTTATGTAGTAGCTGAATACTTATTAGCCACTTTATTGTGCCGTGTATATTATATTCTATATACTACTGTACTATATAGATGATGTAGAATATAATACTCTTTTCGTCTGATGTACTAACTGAGACTGGTTATAGAATACTGTTTCCCATCTAGTTTAAGAGAAGAGGAACAAAAACAATTTTTTCTTCTCTTTCAGGTTTACTGCTTTAAACCTCTCTCTATGTCCTGTCCTTCTCTTAAGAGTACGCGATGAAATTCTTAAACAACAAGTTTGAGGATTTTTACTAATGATGGAAGATCTTGATGGACTACAATGCAGTGATGCACTTGTAGTCCAAGAGGCTAATGCTTAATTCATATGTGGAAGTCGTTTCAGATGGAATGTTCAATTTGTAACTAAAGGGCCTTTTTAAAACTATGATTTAAATTTTGGAATTTACATCATAGACTAAGTGAGATTACTGCTTTGATATATAGAAGAGAGAGAATTTAAGATTTTAATGTGATTTTTTGATGCATGGTTGAATTTTTAAATAAGAAAATTGAGGTTGCTCGAATTGTCTTCTTGCGGTATGTGGTAATTTAAATGGACAGTTAGCACATTATATAGTAGTAAGTGTTAGAAATTATTACCCGGAACGAATGGATTTTTATAACTATTTGTTTGGAATACTAATTGAGATGTAATAATGTTGATTATCATGAGTGACTAATGGTAATTTAGGAAAATTGTAGCGTTCATATTGGGTTTAATGTTGTGTGAATTGATGATAGAGTTTGGTGACGTTGGGTTTTTATTTAAAATTTTTAGCCCAGAGTTGGAACACTGACAGTTGGTTTTCTGGTGATGTTATATTAAAATTAACTAGTTTGTAGTTATTGGCATTAATAAAGTAGGAATGCTTACAAAAGGAGACTTGGAAATAAAAATTAATCAGCAGAGTCATTCTCAAATCTTTTAGAAATTGAGCGTTAGTGTATAAAAGAACTGAATGCTTTTTTCTCTTCTCTTGTGTGTTCTTCTTTCAAAAAAATTCCCTTTTTGGTGATTTTAAAAGAGTGCCCGTGACTTTCGGATGAAAAATCATGTCATGATGAAGAGAAGTTGAAACGTTGAAATTTGAAGCTAGTTTAGAAGTTGAAGAAGTGATGATACTTTCTTTCTAAAGCATTTATTCTTTACAACAGAGCATTTTACAATAACAATGGTAGTCTAGTTTGGTTAAGAAGTTGTAATTTATATATATATATATATTATTTAGAGCTTTTTAGAAGGCAGCACAGTGAATACAGACAAATATCATGCTACATAAGCTTTTGAAAATTCTTTCACGATTTTATCTCAAGTTGTGATCTCTTGACTGGATTTTGATTGCAACAGTATTATAAAGTGAGTGTCATTATCATCATGTTGGTTTTCATTTGGTTCGTTGAATATTTACTTGGTCGTGACATTTTTGACACGTTGAAATAATTGTTTGACGGCTTCTTTTGACACGGATTTCTCATCAATACAATGTCCTTTTAATCTCCTCTTTATTTCAAAGTCAAAGTGACTTTTTTGATAACAATGCACTTTATTGTTTTTATTCAACTAGTTTATAAGAACTTTTATGTCAATTAACTTCAAATCTAAATTCACTAAATAGCATATGACTTGAACGCCATTTAATAAATTTCTAAGCTTTTTAGCTTCTTAGATTGCTTTTATAGTTTATTTGTTCAGGAGTAAAGTAGATAGCCTCATGAGTACAAAAAATGATTGGGATTTGAATTCAAGAAAAAAGTATTAAAAACCAAAGAATTATTAAACAAGTCTACATCTCTTCTCTCTCTCAGACATATAAAGTTCACATTTGCATAAATCATCAAATGAATGAATGAATGAAAGAAATATTGTAATTGTAATCAAAATTCAAGTAGTAGCAACGATAGAATAGATAGAGTAGTAGCTGGACTACTTATTTTACTATAGAATCATGATCATTATCACCACTCTACTCTTATTGTTTGAAGATACTCACAGATATTCAAACAGATTTCGACTTTTTTAAAGCAGTTATACTTCTATCTCTCCTTCTCTTGAATGAAAAAAAACTCCTCTTATACATATTTTCCTTTTGCAAAGTAAAGAGAACAACTTAAAAAACAACGACTACAGATTGAAACATATAACAAAACTAGACAACAATAACAATAATTATTTTAATAGTTAGTCTCTCTCTCTCTCTCACTCAGAACAATGAAGCAGAGGACCAGTGATGCTATAGCTAAAACATTTTTCATTTCTTCAGATATTAGTTTTTACTTTAAGACTAGTTTATTACTCTTTTATATTACATGACCAAAGTCCGGCTTATTCTATACCACACAAATAATAATAATGATACATAATGACATTTGATTCTTAGAAAGGATGTAAACACTACAAGACACTGGGAACTCTTAATAAAAGAATTTCAGTTGTATAAAAGATGTGCGAATTCACTGTTTTCATGTTTTCAGACAGTAAGAGAAAAAAATGAAGTTGCAATAAGTTTTTATTTCACTCCTCCGCATTGCATGTGCTTTATAATAATAATGCAAAAGGTACAAACTGCTGGTTGATTTATGTACATTTCCGTTTAGTAATGGCTCCTTGTTTTTCTATGATAAGAAGGATTACAACAAACAGTGGCCGACACACAATATACTTAATCCGTTAATTGTTTACTGATTGACATAAATATCTACATAATGCCCTCATTAAGTTGTACAATTAAAACATTTTTCTTTTCTTCTTTTTACAGATGCGTCATCATCTAACGAGGCAGCCTGCTTACAACAACGACTAAAAAATCTCAGCTCAGAATTGGTGACACTGAGAAATCGTCTTCACGTCAACACTTCCAATGGTGGCTCTAATGGACAACATCAACAAACTTCATCACCATCTCCATCATCACAGCAGCTGCAACATCAACAACAACATCATCCATCTTCTTCCAATTCTTCACCATTAATTCCACCACATGTGATTTCTTCATCATCAAACGCATCTTCTTCCAGTCCTACTAATCATCATTCAACAAATAATAATAATAATCATGTGCCAAATGTTCTTCGACATCATCAACTACTCAATAGCAGTAATGGTGGTGGTGGTCCATTACTTCCAGCACCAAATAAGCCACTTCCTCCTCAACCTGGGAGTAATAACAATATGAGTAGTCACAATAGTCAAAGCCATAACAATAATAATAATAATCACAACAGTAATCTCACTCAGAGTAATAATCATTTAAATAATCGCAATACGACAACAGCAACAACGACGACTTCTTCTTCGTCTTCTAACGGTGGTTACTACAATGTGAACCAACATTTTCCCAAAGGTAAGTGCTAAACAATCACAACATTGACATGACAGAGTCATGTAGCAAGTCAGATGTATGTATATGTATAAAAATAAAAAAGAAAAATTATTGAAACAAAGTTGACAAACTTGACTGTATTTTAAATGCCATCAGATAAGAGAGAGCTCTAACGATTTATTATGACTATAATTGAGTTCGCTTTGACTTGAGAGAAAAGTTGTTAGTTAAAATGATGTGATTATTCATTTTGCTATATAAGAAAAGGTTATATACTACTGTGCTCGCCATTGGAGTTTTTTCCCGTCATATAAAACTCTGAGAGAAGAGCTGAGAAAAGCAAAGGAAATTAAATTACAACAGGCTAGGGAAAAAATACCGGACAACTAACAACATCCATATTATATAAATATATGTAGTTCATTTGATACTTTGCCTTTGATTATAAATGCACTACAGAATATATATATGTATGTAGTTAGCTTTATATATATTTCTTATGAGAGACTGTGTTTTAGTAGTGAAAAAACTTTGAAGTAGAAGAGTCATTAGTGTGTACGCTTTTTACATTTTCCACCTGGCTTATTACATTTATTTAACTTTTTTTTAAAGATTGGCTCATAGTCAATTCAGTATTGCAGTAGCAGTTCACCTGTCGGTTGTCAAATTATTGTCGGTCTCTCTCTTAATTTGAGTGAGAGAAAGAGACCACATGTGCAAAATGTGAAAATTTTATACTATCAATTTTATTGTGACACGAACCAAACTTTGAGCAAGATAGTGTTAGCACTTTTAACAACAACGTCAAAGTTCAAAAAAACAAGAGAGTTCCATTAAACTTGCCAATAAATAAAGAGATTTTTGAGTAAAATTAAAAGTGACGATACTTATCTCTCCATTTTCTCTTCTACTACACTCATAAAAAGTTAGTCACGATGAGCCATCAACATGCGGCACGTGAAAAGTGTCTAACCTAAAGAGCTGAGTAGCTTTTTGGTGAGTTTTATTGACGATAATGATAAAAGCATAGCATTATCACATATCAGTTTATAATAAAATGGTGAAGAAGTAGAAATTTAAAGTTTGTTTTAATTGAAATCAATAATAATTGCTACCAAATGAATTGTTGCTGAAAGGATGATAGATAGACAGAGAAAATTTAGTTAATTTTTTTGCAACTTGGGTGGTCACTCGATAATGCTAATGTACATAATATTATATTAGAATTTGCGTGTTATAAATTGTCTTAGGGTCGCTGCTGAGTTGAATATATAAAATTTTCTTGTTTTATTTCATCTCATTATTCAATGAATTTTTCATTGTACATGAAAAAGGATGTAATTTCTCAGAGAAAATATATGAATGAATTATGACAGAATTAAGTAGGTACAGACTGACAAGAAGTTTATATATGTGATATTGTAAAATTATGACTTCTCATTAACTAACTACTAATTACATGTACAGTATCAAAAGAAAATATCAAGTTTCTTTTAGTTAATTAGTCTGTGAAAATCTTATTAACGCCGTTTAGTCTAAAAATTTACAATCTGGTATAAAGTTGGTTGTAATATTAGTTTCTCCATCGTCAATTCAAATGTAAAATAAAATTTCCATTTACAGATGTGATGCGAGGTGTCACACCCATTCAAAATTGCAATTCTCAACTAGTTGGAGTCAATATCAATTCTGTCACATCTACTAATGGTGGAGGAGGAACTCATCATCATGCTACGAATAATGGTGGCGGTTGTGGTGAAGGCTCAACAGGTTCAATGATTGGAACTACAACTACAACATCAGATGGTCGTGGAGATGACAACATCACACCATCAGAGTCATCATTTAAATTATCAACTAAATCAGCTCCAACAACTTGCACAACTCAACGTCATCATCATCATCATCAACTTCATCGACAAGTTCGGGTTACGGACGTTGACGACTTGATTTATTTATCAGGTCCTTTAACAGAAGATGCTTTGATTAGATGTCTCCAGGCTAGATGTGCCGCCTCCAAATACTATGTAAGTAGAAACCATTTCAATATATATTTTTTCTTAGAGAGAGAGACCTTGTTTCTTCATCTACCTTTATCTTTAGTAATTACTTTTGGCCCCAATATCTAACCTAAAGCTATGTTAAAATGTTTTTAAAACTATAACTATATATATATATGTAGCAAAGACAATGAACTCAATAATAAATCTAACCTATCCTAGAAATGAGACTAGACGGAAGACGCCTTTTTCTTCTTCTATGTGTCATCACTTTTTTTTATATGTTGTTATTCCCGGAAGAGATAGAAAATCTTATAGCTAAGCTCTCTAGCCATTAAAATTTCTAAAGCTCTTTCGTCAACCAGAAATGTAATTCTTAGGTTTAAGATTATATGAGTGACAACGTCAACACACAAACATATTATATATTGCATAATAATATTATCAAACCAGATTTTCTTTCCTATTGCAACCATAAATAATAATATGATGAAATGGATATTATATACAGTGAGGTAATAATATTAAAAAGGTGAAGAGCTACTATATGATCTTAAGTTTTTAAATCTTTCTCTCTCTCTCTCCTCAGTAGCTAACAAACTACCATATAAAGTATAAAACTAAAGCCTATTAATGATCTGCATATGATACAAGTTCTTAAGTGAGTCGAGACTTTGATTGACTCTAAACTCCGCAGTTTACAATAATGAATTGTACCGTACACAAACTATTCTTCTATGTACTTTAGCAATAATGTAGCATTAGTAGTCTCTGGCTCAAGAGAGTTAAGAAGTAATAATATTTTGAACCTAAAGTAACTAATGTAAAGTTGAATGAGTGAATGAGCGAGTAAATATGTGAAGTAGAGAAGACGAAGAAGAGTTGAGTGAGACAGTCCCGTTAGGATTTTGCTAATTTATTACTGTGCACATAACAATGTTATTCTCTATGTGTGTAAAATGCAATGAAGACAAGCAACAGGTTAGCAGGTAGTTGTTGCAATGATGATCAAATGGTCTAAGATGCCGTCTGCATGCTAAAAACTCTTTTTGATATGGAATACCTACTGTGTCGCACATAGTGTGAATCTCAACTATTAATCTATTTTACATATATAATGCAATAAGTACCATCAATGTATAATATCATCGGAACAACTTGTATAAAGAGAGTTGATAAATTCTACAGCCGAAAAAACGTCTCAGATAAAAACTTTTTATATATAACTTTACAAGCAAATGAGAAGAGAGTACTAGTAGTTAGGACGAAATAATTATGAGAGTTGTAGAAAAAGACCCAAGTTATTATTACTATGATGTTGATTTCATTTTAGTAGTAGTAGAGTAGAGTATAGAACAACAATACATAATTATACTGACATGTAGTTTTCTTCTTCGTCGCTACTCTCCAATCTGTAATTAAAAGGGAGTTCCGACAAAATGCTTTTACTAGTCAGTCGCTAATTCTCACAACCTGTAGACATTATTATTGTCTTGATTCATTTTCGTCCTCTTCGTCGAGTCCCTTCAAAGAGTTTTGTATAGTTAGAGACCGAGAGACAGAAACATTCAAATTTTAAATTACCAAATGAAATTGTTTACCAACTAACTGTGTGTGTACATACAAGAGAGGTACTCTTCTTCTCTAGCTTAGTTAGAAATTCTAAATGTATAGACATGCAATTTTCTAATTTAGCCTCCAGAGATTTAGAGCAAAAAAAACTTGAGAGAGAGTTGAATGAGAACTTTTAAAAAAAGCTATTGGGTAGGTCTTCATTGGTTAAAAGATTCACGTTAATTCTTTAGAAACTGGAAGTTCAGTTCAGTTGTTGGAAGTCTTTACATTAAGGAAAAGATTTCCTCAAGACCCTCTCATTAGTAGAAAAAACCCTTTGATTAAAAATGGTAGTAATATTATTATCATATTCATTGCATGTTTTATGTTGTTTGTTAATTCTTTCTAAGAATCTTGAGAGAGAGAAAAAAGATGCCAATTAAATTTGATGGTTTATAATATATACAAACTATACACATACTCACTAACCTAACGTAGTAGCAAAAGTACAAATTTTTGCTTTAGGCATCGTCTGCGTATTATACAAAAATCAGGTCTAACTAGAACTTATTGACATTTTGACCACAGTGTTAATTTAATATAGAAAAATTCTAACTAAACTATTAAATTATTAATATTTCTGTTCTCTTTTCAGGCTTATATGGGACCAATTTTACTCATGGTTAATCCACTAACAACTACCGGTAATGCTTTGACATTAGCCACAACAAAAGGAGTTCCTACACCACCACCAATTCATAAAATTGTCCAAGAAGCTCTTCGTCAACAATCAGACACTGGCTCACCACAAGCAATTTTATTATCTGGATGCTCTGGTTCTGGAAAAACTTTGACTTCTATGCTAGTGCTAAGAAAACTTTTCGAATTAGCTGGTGGTGGTGAAGATAGTGATGCATTTAAGCATCTTACAGCATCCATTACAGTATTACGTTCTTTGGGCTCTGCTACAACAGCTTCTAATAGAGAAAGTAGTCGAATTGTAAGTTTTTTTTAATTAGAAATGAATATATATGAGAGAGTAAAATAAATGGAATGTTAATTCAAAAAAATTTATTTGATATAGGGCCAATTTATTGAAGTTCAAGTTACTGATGGTACAGTCTATCGTACTAAAGTCCATTGCTACTTCCTTGATCAAAGTCGTGTTGTGAGATCAAATCCAGATGAAAGGAATTATCATATTTTCTACCAAATGCTTGCAGGACTGACGGCAGAAGAAAGAAGTAAGAGACAGAAATATTTGTACCATAACTTGAATAACTTTTGTATTATTTATTACAGACAAGTTGCATTTGGGAGAACATACTGTAGAGACATTGAGATATTTAAAATCTTTTGCTGATCGTCACTCAAATGAAGTTGAAGATGCTCGACGGTTTGTGGAATGGAAAGCACAACTTGGTAAGAATTTTTCTATCTAATACCTTTTAGGCTATTTAAGTTGCTGCATAACAACATTACCTTAAAAGTCCACAACAATATTATATTGTTTGTGCCAAATGTCAGGCCAAGTCTTAAGTTGAAAGAGAAAAAAATATAGTTTATACTATAAATTGAGTAGAAATTTCCTTTAGAGAGCCAAGAATATTAGTTTGCGTAGGCTTTGATGTTGTTGTTCATACCTTGTTTGCTTTTGTAACATGTTGATGATAATATGATGATGATGATGATGCCTACATACATTATAATAATCCTGACAATGTGTCTTGTCTAATAAAAATACTCTTTTGTAGTTTAGTAAAATGTAAAACAAGACTCAGTGAGTCTTTTTTCTTCATCCTTCTTTTATATGATTTTTTTGATATTTTTATATAGGTGTTTTAGGTATACCATTTTTAGATGTGGTTAAGGTTCTCTCAGCGATCATTCTCATTGGAAATGTACGATTTGTGTCCACGTCCTGTATGGAGATTGAAGTTGAGGTGAGAAAAAAGGAAATACATTTTATAATGACTCTTACTTTTTAAGAGATACGTATTTTTATATAAATTATTCAACACATAATAATAATTTGGTAGAAATATCTTCTTTTGGGTTAGTTAATGAGTTGAAAATAAATATAAATTTTCTATAATAATTGTTTTGCACTTTAGTGAGCACTTGCTGTTGTAATTTATTGAGTTGATTATCAGAGCAAGTTTTCTCATTTGAGGTGACAATATCAGATCACGAGTCATATTAGATTAGACTCTTGTAACGAGTGACTTTGTTCTAGATAATTGTTGTTTGTCTACTTTATTGTTAAATACTAGTTAATTTTGGTTATCTTGAGAATCTCAACTTGGGATATTTGAATTGAACCTGTCAACGCCGACCAATGATAATATGTGCAAACCTAATGATGAAATCATCCATTTGTAGTTAGGTCATTGTCAAAAAGTTTCTTCACAAGTAAGAAACGCAGAGAAAAAGTTCCCATACTTTTAAACATTTCTTATATCTTAATTTGCTACGTAAATGACTCGTTAAAATATTACACACTGGACAAGTATTATATTCCTATAAGGCGGAAAACAAGTTTTTTTGTTTTCCATAATATAATAATGAGATAGAAGAATTGTTGGTATAATTTTTTTTATTTTTTGTTTCTCTAGGGTGAAGCTGAACTACAAGCTGCAGCTTCATTATTAGGAGTTTCAGAAACAGCCCTAAAACAAGGACTAACTACAAGAACACACAATGTTCGAAATCAATTAGTACGATCTCGATGTGATGTTAATTTATCAAATTACACTCGTGATGCTTTAGCAAAGTCATTATATTGTCGTACTGTAGCGACAATTGTAAGACGAGCCAATAGCTTAAAAAGACTTGGTTCAAATTCAGGCACTTTATCATCAGACTCTGCAGATTCAGTTCATAATCAAGCTGAAGTAGCAAGTCAACATGCTTCTACTGTTGGTATGAGTCAATTTTCATATTTTTTAACTTAAAAGACAATTTTTACATTTTGGTATACTATATTATTGATATAGGCACTGCTGGTTCCAAAGCATCGAAATCAATGACGGCTTTAAATAATGCTGTGAGACATGCTACCGATGGATTCATTGGAATTTTAGATATGTTTGGTTTCGAAGATGTGAGGGTGAGTAATTAGAAAAAAGTTAAATTGTTTTTATTATATAAGAAAAAATACTAAAATATTTTGTATTGTTCTTTTCTTAATTACAGCCAAGTCATTTGGAGCATTTATGTATCAACCTATGTGCAGAGACTATGCAACATTTTTACAATACACATATTTTCAAATCTTGTATTGAGTCATGTAGAGATGAAGGAATTCAATGTGATTGGGAAGTTGACTATGTTGACAATGTTCCTTGCATTGACCTCATTTCATCATTAAGAACTGGATTACTTAGCATGTTAGATGTTGAATGCTCTGTTCGTGGAACAGTTGAAAGTTATATTCAAAAAGTTCGAACTCAACATAAACAAAATCCAAGATTACTTGAAACTAAATCAACCGACTTGAGATCGTTTGCTATTCAACACTATGCTGGAAAAGTTCATTATAATGTTACTGATTTTCTTGGTAAAGACAATATAATTATTAAAGTGTTATTCATGACTAATGCATTTTTTTAAATTAATTATTGTAGATACAAATAGAGATGTATTAGCTGATGATCTTGTCGCAGTATTTCACAAACATCGTTGTAGTTTTGGTTTTGCCAGTCATTTATTCTCATCCGAACTTAAGATACTTGGTGCTGGTGGAATAGAGCCAAGTGCTAGAGGCATCTCATTTAGAATCTCACCAACATCTCATTCTGAATTGTAAGAAAACTTGTGAAATTCTTGTATATAATATTAACTAACAAACATTTCTCTTTTTAATACAGATTGAATGGTGATGAGCCAGTATCAACACTAACACAAGACTTTCATACACGCTTAGACAATCTTCTTCGTACCCTAGTTCACGCAAGACCTCATTTCATTCGTTGTATCAAAATCAATAATAATGAACAACCTGAACTATTTGATCGTCACACAGTCTCAAAACAAATACGAGCTTTCCAAGTACTTGAAACAATTAATTTAATGGCAAATGGCTATCCTCATCGGATGAGATTTAAAGCATTTAACGCAAGATACAAATTACTAGCACCATTTCATCAACTCTCTCGAACTCTTGAGAGTGATAGAGCTATTGAAGATTGTCAATTAATTCTTGACTGTTTTGATAACTCTATAGATATTTGTACAAAAGAGCGTCTAGGTCATATTTCAATTAGTTGGTCATTAGGAAAGCGACATGTATTTTTAAGTGAAGGAGCTCGACAACAATTAGAGACTTTAAGAACACAAACACGTAATAGAGCAGCAACACTTATTCAATCAACATGGCGAGGTCATCGATGTCGTCAAAGGTGGCCAATTATTCGTCAAGGATTTCATTATCGCCAAAGTATTCAACATCAACAACAACCAAACCTGCCACCACCAGTTCCGCCACCAAATAATCCAAACTTAGCTTCTATGAGACTTAGCTCAGCTAATAAATTAAATCATCATAATAATAATAATAATTTAATAACTAATACAAGTAGTCATTCACCAAGTAGTATTAATAATAATAGTGGTGGAAATCATATCAATTTACGTCCACATAATATGCAATACCTTAATCAACAACAACAAGGCCTCGTCCATTCACAAAGTCAACAGCCACCACCACAACAACATTTGTCAGCTACTACTACAGGAATTCCAGATGCACTTTTAAGCGCAATCTCACCTTCAATATCTTCTCATTCTGCTAGTTCAAATAATGTTCCAATTCCTACTCCAAGAACTTCAACAACAATTGGATCTTTGTCAAAACCTGGTGTACCACAACAACTTCCAACTAATAATAATAATAATACAATGTTTCCAAATGTAGCTGCTGTTCTTCCAAACAATGTTAATAATATGACTGGAGGAAGCAGTACCAATACAAATACTTTAGGAGGACGAACAAGAAGACCTCAACCTATTACCGGAGATATGGAAATTCCTCCACCTGAAATTGATAGATGTGATGCCAAATTAGTACAAGTTCAACAAACATGTTCATTGTTTGGATTAGATATGGTGAGAGATTTTATAATATAATTTTAAGTAAATTGTATTTTTTCATCAATTACTGTTTATTATTTGATAATATTTTAGGAACGTCCTCCACCTTTACCTCCAAGTCGAAATTATACAGTGACTGGAAATGCGAAATTGGGCTATCCGCAAAATCGAATTATGAAGATGGCATTCCCTGGTATGATTTAAAATTGAAACTTATTCATAAAAAATATGAAAATTAATTCTCTATATGTTTGTATTAAATAATAGATGAAGGTACAACAGTTGACGTACGCTTACTAAAAGGAGAAAGTGTTCTTGTCGTTGGGGCATCTCCACATCGCGGACATCTGATGGTTGAACATAAAGGACGAACATTTCACGTTCCTTTTCAATATTTGGAACTAAAATCTCCACCACAGATTGAGAAAAAGACGTAGAGAAAACTTTATACTTAAAATGTTTACATACATATCTACTTAGCTAAAATTATGCTTATTAGTTTTAAATGTTCAAATAAAATGAGTTTTTAAAAGTACTGATTGTATATAGTATGTTTGTTGTGTTTTACTCATTATATTGAAATGTGAGTATTTATAATGTTGTTTGTATATATAAATAATGTACGTATGTATGTATAATAATAGTTCACAAGTAATGCAATTATTTCAGTGTCTTTTTTATTATGTTGTAACTTGTACATAATTATAAAGTTGAAAACTTCATTCTTTTGTAAACGTATATATTTGTGTATCAAATCTGTTCAAATAAATTAATGTGGCTTGTCAAGTGCCATTTTAATAATGATTCATAAATTATCTGACAGACAAATCTTCATTTTTAAATGCATTTGGTAATTTTAACCAATTTAATGGTGTATAGTGTAATACGCCACAATAAAACACATTAGTTATTTATGCATTCAACATTGTACAAATTACACATATCACGAAAAAACTTATACACACGCAACAATTTTCCGATATTTCTTAAAGATTTTTAGTATTATTCAGAACTCCTGTATCGGCCTACATAAGAATTTCACAATGGAATCAACAATCGAATTACTTTATCCATTGATACAATTTTGTTATTTTATTGGCTTAATTCCATTTCGATTGGTGTATAAAAATGGATTTTACATTCCAGCTTCAGATAAAATACAAAAAGTAAAACAACAAATTTAATCACCGTAAAGCTAAATATTATATCTTTTTATTGTATACAGATTTGGTGCTGTATTTTTCATCCAGTAATTTGCCTACTTTCTCTTCTTGCTATCCGAGGTCAATATACTGACAAAATTCTCAAATATCCTCGTATCCTTTTCCAAATTTGGCATTATCTTAATATTTCTGCTACATATTGCCTATTCCTTTACACATTTTGGAAAAAACAGGAGACAATTTTGAACCTCTTGAATCTTTCAAGTTTCAAGCCAAAATTCAAGACATCATGGAAGGTACATTATAACAGAATCTATCAGAAGTTTTTTACAATATAATCTTACTAATAATTTTCCTTATGTTTCATTATAGAAAATATTACCATCTTATGTGATGATACTTCTAACACTCATAATGTCAATTGTTTGCATGTTATTCTTTCAGTATCTCCAATATCCTTCTTACAGCTTTCCCGATTCATTAAAATATTACACTGGTCAAGTAATGTTTCAATTTTTTGCTGAAAGAAATGCAACAATTAATATTTCTACATTCAAATCATCTGCAATTTCAGAAGCTTTGTCAATTACTCATCTTGCTTTCTGGTCATATTTAGCTCTATTTGTAAATTTTGCATTTCTATTTGTTCTCTGTTTCTCTTTCCTTCTTTATCAAGCTATCAATAGTACTTTACATATTGCAGAGGAAAGTATTTGTTCTCATGAGGTAATAATAATTTAGAAATCTTCATTTGTGGTCGTGATCATGATTATAATAAATTATTATCTCTGACAGGATATAATCAAAAACTACTTTGAGTTGCGAAATTTCATCAAAATGGTCAATGAAATTATTTCACCGTTGGTTCTATGCTTGTACTTGACAGCAATGCCATTTTACTCAATGACTATTGTTGAGAAATGGGATACTGGTTTAATTGAACAGAGATTTTTGCTATTATGGAAAGTTCTTGAGTACTCTGTACCATTAGTTATCGCTGCAGAGGCACATCAGAAGGTATTTAGTTATTTTAATGACTAATATTTTGTATAACAATGTTGTAACGTGAGTATTATTTTAGGCAGCGAAATTAAAAGAAATCATGTTGGAAGCAAATCAAAGAGCAAGAGACAACACTCATTCACCAGTTATTCTAACAGATCAACTTGGACTTGATGGACTCAATTTCTTTACAATTGACTACAGTTTTCTGGGACTTGTGAGTTGGCAAAATATAATAGTTCTTATATTAAATTAAAGAATAACATAATATTTTCTATAACAGAGTGCCAGTATACTATTGTCATATGCAATTCTGGTGTTGCAATTTGATTCAGAGTCCTGTGGTGGTAAAATTTCTACCAAGAAGGCTCATTAGAGTAGATTTTGTTTCATATTAGATGATAGTATATTTCTTTTATGTTTGAACATAAAACTAGCAATTGACATAATAATATACATACAACCTTTATGAATAATATAAAGTAAGTACTCAAGAAAAATATCGATACTTTTCCACTTCAAATGTAAATAGTACTGGAACAATATAGTCTTGTTCTATATTTTCATGTTATAAATCGAAACTCCTCTCCTATATTATTTGCTTGTGACCTTCACTAAAGTTTTTCAAGAGTTTCAGTATAAAACAAGCAGTTTGTTAGAAGAAATAATAATATGTAGAAAATATGACATTTGTTGGTGTGTAGGCAATATACAGATTTTATTAGTTGGTACAATATGAGTTGTGTGAATCCTTTTAAATCTCAAATTCATAAGAAATGTTGGTCTCGGCAATATGGATCTCATAAAATTTCCAAGGAATTTGTCAAACTGTATAATCCTTTATTTCCAGTGGTTGTCGACAATTGCTCATTGTGTGAAGTTTGCTTTGTAACTGTGAAACTGGCTAAGAGTGTCTCTGATCTTTATTTCACAGAGCATGGTATATATTTATAAAACCTTTAATTGAATTTCTTATGAGACTACTTAATTGTTTTTCCTTTTCTTACAGGCTCAAATAATTAAAAAGTGGATTAAATTCTTTTCAAAACTTTACATATTGCTGTACAATTTATTCAATGAGTTTAGACAGTGTGATTTTAAAGTGATCAAAAGTATTATTTGATGATATATCTTAAACTATGTAAATTTCAAATTGTAAAAATTAAAGTCATAACTAAAAATAAAATTGCTGACATTGCACATAGTTAAGCGTACATATATTATATGTAGGTATATTCGACTTTGTTTTCAGACATTTCCTAGTATCCATAAAATATGGTTACGCAATAAAACTTATAACTAATTGTTCAAGTTCTTTTCAAAGTTATTTCATACACATTCACTCTAAATACTTACTTTAAAGTTTAGAATCTAAACTGTACCCATACAATTATATCAAAATGTCGTCAAACCCTAAGTTTAACTTGGTAAGTTAGGTTAGGCTTCAAAATTTGAACAATTTCTTAAATATTATACTAAATTTATTTTATACTACAGAAAATTTGTTGCAATCCCTTGAAAATTTTAAACCATGAAAATCAAGATATGAGTCGTGTTGGAGTTGAAATTTGTCATTCACAATTCATTTATCGGTTTCAAGAAGTTGTTCCATGTCTAACTGTTGGAAACTTTATTTGTTCATTTTGTCGAAATAACATCATAATGACAGCCATAATTGAGCAACAAAAATCAGACAAGGAATTTTTTAATGACGATGAAGAAGATGGTAAGATAAAGCAATGATATAATAATGTACAAATTGTACATAATCTTTATTCTCTTTCCTAGCTCCTCCAACTAAGCGAGCTCGAAGTAATACTACCGATTATGATGACGAAGAAATGGAAGAACCAAAAAATGAGACTGTTTCAAATGCAATTGTTGGAGAAATAGAGACAGCGCTCTACAAATATTTTTCTGACCACCAAAATATCGCAACCAATCGAAATCAATAATTTTATTTCAACACTTTTAAAATGTATATGCGTGATAACTTTGTGGTATAAATAAATTCTCTAGAGAGTGGAAATTTATTGATCAATAATTTCTGTTTAAAAGTTCTTTCTGCGTTTAAAACACTTTCAAAATGTCAATTTCACAAAAACAAAAAATATTTGTAAAAACTCAACAAATTCCATCATCAGTAGAAAACAACGTACTAAACTCTATTAATCTTGTTGCAAGTCTACGAGGTTTTGTAAATGTCAATTATTTTTGCTGCTTTGCTCCATTTGATGTTCAATTTGATTCTTACTCTTCTCACTACAATATTCACTCTAGTGCCATTCAAAAGGTTAGTATATATAAATTTTTAAACTAAGTTCTCATTATTATTGTTTTTTTATAGACTGCCTGTGGATTTGCACAATTAATATGCATAGTCTGCATAAGTCTTAAACTCACTCAATGGAATACATACAAATCAATTGAAGATAACCCACAGGAAATGTTTTCTAAATTATGGCAAGATTGTACCAGACTCATTGTAGTTGTTTGCTTTAATCTCATATTCTGGAGAAAGATTGGGAAATTGCAAACAATTTTGAATGCTGTTACAAGCAAAGATGACATTACACAAAGTCTTAACAAATCAAAGGTGCAGAGTTGTTTAACTAATGAAATCTACTAATAATTAAATTCTGTTGTGTTTCCTTTCTGTAGGCACTCTTGGTTTCAAGACTTCTTGTCACAACAATTGTAGTGGCTCAAGCATTTCAAACATTTGTATTTCACTTTTTGAAATATGAAAAAGAAATGAGCAATGCATTTCGAGTCTTTACATCAAACTCAATGCACATTTTCTTTTTGACTAATGACACTTCACCACCACTTCAAGATTCTGACATGACATTTGGTCACACTGTATTTGGCATTGCTTATTTACTTTATGTAGAGTATGTTGGCTCAATTGTAGCTTTAGCTCAAGTTTTTATTTTCATTTGTGCCTTTTTTCTTTACGCAATTTACCAAAATCTTCTGGCTACTGATAGAAATGGAGCATTGAGTTCTTTGAATATTAGAAATTATATTTATGCCCAATATGAGCGAGTTGTAAAATTGACAAAAGAAATTAATGATGTTGTTGCCTCTTTACATTTGGCTACAAGTATACTAGTCATTCCTTACATTTCTACTCAATTTATTCAAAGAATGGAAAATCCAAAGTATCAAATGAAATGGTTGACTATTCTTAAAATTTTGTTGTATTTTGCTCCGCCAATACTGGCTTCAGAAGCAAGGAATAAGGTCTGAAAAAACTTATTTGCTACAGAACTATAAATTGGCAGTTAGTGCTAATATCTTATTCTATGATATAGGGACAGCAAGTTCAAGAAATGATAATGGAACTCAAATCTCTTGATATCAATGGTGATAATAATAAAGCGATGGACTTGACAGTTGTTAATGAAACTTTGGGGTTGAGAGGAGGAAAGTTTTTTGTTATGTCATATTCATTTTTGGGAACGGTGAGTTGATGATTTTTGAATTTATATGTAGTCTTTTAATGTAATATTTTCAATTTATTTTAGGCTGGAGCAATGCTACTTACGTATACAATAATAATGATGCAATTTGAGATTGTATTGAAGGGATAAATATATCAAAATCATTAAAATTAATGAATAAATTTAAATTAAATTTTAGTTCTATGTACTTGAATACTTTTGCTACAATTGAAATTTTGATAGAGCAACATAACATTTTCAGTTTTGTACTGAATAGCATCGCATATTTATTACATAAAATACATCTGGCATAAAAATATAGTAAGACACGTATTTTAGCTATAATGTGATAATTATCTCATTCTAGCATCTTTCAAGTTTTAGATGACATAACAAGTTGTTGCTTTATGAAATCGTTCTGCTCTCCTAATTTTTGCTAAATGTAATAAGTACATAACAGTAGTAAGTGAGAACACTCTCATTTCCGCAAACACGGCAATACTCAAAGAGCATTTATTTAGGTCATGAACTAAGATTACCTTCAATCTAACAAACAATGATATTTTAATGAATTAATTCTCTTAAATCAAATACGCACTTCTTTTATTATTTTCATAATATGCGTAAGTAAAAGTCTAGTTCGCTGTTCCACAAGAATTGCTTTAATAGAAGTAAATCTTTTTTTAAAGTCTCATTCACACGGAAATCTAAAGTACATTATTATCTAAACCTTACATTGCATTATATGAGATATTTGACCTCATTTCACTTTCATCTTGTAATGTTAAATGTTGAATTAGATGACTATAGATGTTCGTTGTACTAATTCTTGTTCTACACTTTGTCAGAGCCCTTGAGTCAAGTAGCATGTGCTATTTTCACAAAACCATAATAATTACTTTAACAAGTGTAAATTATTTTATTTAGTACAGAACTTTACCTCAGTGTCGTTGTTCATAATTTGTTTTTAACAATGGATTTAATTTGTTACAACCGTCGTAATTATCAGTATTTAATTTTTGGTCTCATCTCTTTAGTCTTTGCTACAATTAGCTACTGTGACGCTTATCCAACATCAGATAGAAAACAAATAGAAAATGAGGTAATGATGGTATTATTAATCTATGAAGTTGCAAAAATTAATATTTTTGTTTTAATAATTCTGAATTTCAGTCTCAAAATAAAACAGGAGAACAATACACAATGCAACAACACACTCAAGATCTAGAAGAATTTAGCAAATATATGGACAAATTAAAAAAAGAAGGCAAGAGTGATAACATGTCTGATGACGTTTTGATGGATGAGCTCAATGATTTACAATGGTTTCAAAGACTCAAAAAGTATATCAAGAAAATGACTAAAGATGCTGAGAAAGTTGCTTGTGATGAGAGTAGTGATGCAAGTGAGTGCATTATTAGTGTTAGCATTTCTGGTGAATTCCGACGTACTATTGAAGATAGTGATGACAAGGATAATAGTACTGATGACAGTAATAATAATCAAAATCAGAAAAAGATTCATAATAATAATAATAATCATAAGGGTAAACAGAAAAAATGAGACTAAAAGTTTTTATATACTTTGTAAATTATTAGTTAACCATGATTTGTTCAATGAAATATGTTTTGTAAATAATATAAATAGTTATTGTATTTGAATTTAATAATATTAAAACATGACAATTGTACCAATTTTATTCTCGTTAAAGTTATGTTACATTTTGTTTCGAGGAAAAAAAACTTTAAAAGAAATTAGAAAAAGTAATTCTTGTAAAGTGTTACTCTTCCAAATAAAATCAAATCTTGTCTTAATAATTTTGTCATGATTGGTTTACTTTTTAAGGTTTGGTATTTAGCGAATTGTCAAATCAAATGGTGAACCTAAAACAAAAAGATATTTTATTATTTTGAACATTTATTGGGCTAATTAATATTTACCTTCCACATGCTTTCCCTCGTAGGTTACATTTATCTTGTATTGTCCAACAAGTCCAATTCGATATGACACCTATATGACGTGATTAAAGAGTTTTGTCTCAACTTTTTGTAATAGTATTTTTTTGTCAAATTTTACCTCAACTAATCCATTCGGCTTTGTAGCTGTCCAAATTTCTAAAAGGGCACAACAAGGTAATTATTTTGTTTTTTTGAATTCCATTTTATAAATTACTATACTGCTACACAAAAAGTGACACAGTAATAACACTTGTGAGACTAATTTTTCTCAAAGCTCGGATTCGCCGTCGCATGAATTTAGGTCGAATAACTGCGAAACAGCAAAATAAAAACTACACGGCGTTCAGATTTGACAGTAGCCCAGCTTAGAGATAGAACAAAAAATATTAATTCACGTTTTTGTCCAGAACAAGTGACCACAGACGCATGACATGCCAACTTTTACAACAAATACTCGTTATGATATTATCTTTAATTGGTGTAAAAATTAGAATGTCATGCGTCTGTGGTCACTTGTTCTGAATGAAAATGTGAATTAATATTTTTTGTCCTATCTCTAAGCTGAGCTCGTGTTAGATTTGAACGCCGAGTAGTTTTTATTTCGCTGTTTTCGTCTTTTATATTATTTTATGACTAGTACCAAAACACTTGTTTTTGAGCTGGGCATTACTCTTGTGATGAAAAAATGAATTCAAAAATCAAAATAATTAACCTGGTTGTGCACTGCCACTAATTGAACACATAATCTTGCTCACTTGCTCTCCAGGCTCCAAGTTAAGCTGGAAAGTATTTGGCCCTCCTACATAAAAACACAATTTTCGTTCTCAAACCTCCTTTAAACAATATATAATTAAATTTTTATTACTACCACTTACTTGGGCTACCAACTGACAAAGCTTGACCACTAGCTACAACCATATTGAATTTTTGTAACACAATTAAAGAAAAAACACTTTAGTTTTAAGTAAGCGGCAGAGTGACACTGTTGGCAAAGAGTTTTGTCTAGTTACTAGCTTGCTGTTGCTTCTCGTCAAGTATTTCAAGCCACAGGGTCAACCTACATCACATTTCCTTATTTGTCTTTCACTTTAGTACACACACGATCTCATCTCTTTTATACATTCTATACATTCATATTACACATACTGACATGCAAAAAGTATCGTCTCAAAAGATTCCAAGTGGGTGTCGTTTTTTTTCTCTATCCACTTAAGCTAAGGTATAATATGTAGGTGTTTTGCTCTTCTCCTGTCCTTCCCAATGCCACCAAGAAAATGCCCATGAAAATTGAAGCCAGTAGAGTCCAACTTATCCACATGACTCTCATTAAAGCTTCTTTTCTTAAATGATATAGTAAAAATATACCTACGTACTCCGAAAGTGTCCGTAATAGGAATTATTAGCAAGAGTATATCATCATCATCATTTCATATAATAGAGAGTTGGTAGGTAGTTTATATATAAGGGTGAGAATTTACTAGAAGAAATGTATATCATTTTTCTAATATGCAACAATATGGCATTTAGTATTATAAAAAAATGAGGCAGACAAGCTTCACTTTTTGGCAAGAGCCGTTATACATCATGTCCATATATGTCAAAAGTAGTTTATTATTTAGTCTATACAAAAGTACATATACATACTTATACATATGGAATAGAAAATATAAACATCATAATAATATCTACTATAGGTACACATATACATTCTTAATTGACAGGCTACATGCACATTTGATGAAAGCAATCAAGAGACATGAGACAAACACACTTATTAAATAGGACATCAACCATTGTTCTCAACAATTACATATACAAATATATTTGTCACGTGGCCCCTTTATTATTATTTCAGTGTGAGATTTATACAAAATTGACTTACTTAATAGTAGTACATCATTGCGTAAATTATAAATGAGTTTACTTTTTGGACATGGATTTCTGCCATTCTGGCTTGAGTTGTTCATTGACTGCATGACGAATATATTGAAGATACTTTGGTGGTAGATTGGATGCTCTGTGTGTTAAATGGTTAGAAAATTTTTAGAAAAGAAATAATAAAGGAAATATTTTATTTTATCTTACTGCAAATCTTCCAATTTTCTTTCCATTGTACACCGAAGCTCTTGTTCTCTTCTAGCCCATTCTCTTCTCTGTTGAATTCCATCAACATAATGTTGTTTACGCTCAGCAATTTTGTTGAGTTGATATTGATGAACTTGGTCAATAAGATCCAACTTGTATTGTGCATTACGCTATATGTGATAATTAAAATAAACAATTGTGTGTAGAGAGATCTGTTTTCATAATAGAAAAGTGATAATAAGAAAATAATTTACCATCTCACGCTCTTCCACCTTCTTTCGTTCTTCCTCCATTCGAGAGTCTTGCACAAAATAAATTACTTCATGAGTTTCTTTATCCATTGCAGCTTGTTCAAAAATGAATTGATGTTTTTCATCAATCTGTTGGAGGATAGCTGCTTTGAGATCAACAGTAGCTTTAGCTTTTTTCATAGCATCTTCTCTTTCTCTTCGTCTCCATTCTCTCTCTTGTTGTTCAACATGACGTCTTGCTCTTAATTCATCTCTTAATGCTTTAGCATCACTTGTTCGTTTTTGAGTTGCTAATACTGATTTGACAGCTAATTCTTTCATTTTCTTTTGAACTGCTTTTTCTCTTTCGGCTTTTTCTTCATCTTCTGCTTTCTTTTTGTACCACTCAATGACTTTTTGATCTTCGAGTTTATCCAATTCTTTTAATTGACGTTTGAGTTCCTCATGAGCCATTTGATCTTGAATTAATTCTATTCCTAGTCGAGCTTTCTTTTCTTTTTCTTGCATGGCTTTAGTCATGTCTTCAAAATCCCATTTTTCCCAGCTAAAAAGAAATCAAAAGTCAGCCATTGCCACTTATATATTTTTTTTACTGAGACTAATAGTTAATTAATTGAACTTACATTTTTCTCAATTTTTCATTTTCTTCTTCTTGGCGTTGAGCATCAAGATATTTCATAGCTTCTTGTTCATCAAGTTGAGCTTTGATAGCGGCATTCAACTCTTTTTTCTTTTGCTCCAATCGTTCCATTTCAGCATTTTCATCTTTGATAAGTGCATGACCATCAACAATACTTTGCTCCATTAGTGCAGCAAGTCGTCTTTCTTCTTCTTCTTGCTCACGTCTATAGTAAGTAGCAACACAACAAAAAACGTAGAAGTAATAAATTCATGTTGTGTATGTCCATGCTTAATTAAATTATTTGTTACTTTTACCTAATAATTTCTCTCTCAGCCAACTGAGCTTCACGAATAGCTTGTACTTTGGCAGATAGAATTGCCTGATTAATTGTTCTGACTTCTGGTTCATCTTCTTTGATAATTTTATCAGCTCGACATATAATTTCATCCATGTCTGCTTGAGCTTCTGGACTGATACTCTCATTGAATTTTAATTGGTCGATTAGTTTCATTTCATCTGCACGATTTTGACATCTTTCTCTGGCTTCTTGCTTCTCACGAAGAATAGCTAAAGCTGCTGCTTCTTTATCTTCTTTCAACTTTGGCTATGTGAATAACATCAAGAAAAAAATCAAGAGTTTATATTTTAGTAATTTGTATTGTGCAATGGTACTTACAAGTGAAGCTTCAACTACTCTTTTGTATTCAAGATTGGACAAAACAAATGGATGCTCATTTTTCATTTCTCCATGAACTGGTAATGTTCTATAGAGATCAAATTGAATTAAATTATTAATTTTTTTGTGCAATTACATTAGCAAGGGAATGCTACAGTATTACAAACGAAGATCTTTATGAGTTTAAAAAATAACTAATTTTCAAGTTAAAACGCCGAGAGAAATTATTCAATGCAAAACGTGTCCTTTTATGTAAAATAGATGTTAGTTATATTATGAATCTGGTTTAGATTGGTCCATCTCCATACTGAAAAGTGTCAATTTTTGATGAATTATTTTAAATACAGAGGTTTTCGACGATATTCTATCTACATGTTTGTGATGCTGTATCGTTCCCTTTGATGTAAGTCATTCATACCTAACACTATCAGGATCAAAAACAGTGACCTTTTCTCTACATTCTTCACATAAGAAAATCAAAAATGAGGGCATTAACACATCATACATAAGTTATGTATTAAAAAAATCAATTTTTACCTTCCCATGGTGGTGGAATTTTACCACAGCTACATTTGCCTTTACCTCTACAGCAAAAAGAGCAAACATCTGCCAAAAAACAAGTTCTCTTATATTATGATTCACAATAAGCTCAAAAATAATGGCAAAATATATATTTTTTTGAAATACTTTTGCGTGGAGCCTTTCCTCCAGGATAAAATTCTCTGGGTGGAGTACCACGAATATTCTTATTAATTCTACAAGGGTCAATACAAGGTCTTCTTGCTGGACAAGGGTCAGGTACATACTGATGTCGATAAGAGTATTCATACTCACTCCAACCAAATGGAGTAACTTTATTATCATTAATCCCTGGCATAGCATCTGCAAACTGTAAATGACATGATGAAATGAAAGGTTTTAAGTTAAGTAGGAGTAATCAATCAATTATAACTTTTGAGTGATTTTTGACATTTATTGTAATCTCAATCTCTCAATTAATATACATACATACCACAGTGGCATTTCCCATATCAACTCCACCAGGCTCTCCTGTTCCAGCAGCTTTTGGTGGATTGCATTTATCAGGAACATAAGTCCATTTTGGTTGTGGTGTACGTAGCATAATGACAATGAGAGAAGAACGACGAAGAAACTATTCCACAGAAGCTCAAAAACAAAAATAATAAGTAGCTTTTGATTTTTATCAAGTTTATAATATATTATATTGAGTGAGTAAGAAGAAATTAAAATCTTGTAACTTTCCACAGAGCACAGCAAGAGTAGAAGTGACTTTTATGATTATAATCAAAATGACGAACTTGATGGTTTATTGATCCAACAATTTTTTTTTCTCCAGTGTCACGTAGAGTATAATAGAGTCATAAGGCTACTAGGGGTAACGTAGATGAAAGATTGAGAGACAAGGCGACAGGGTTGTAGATAGGAAGCATAGAGAAGAAGGAATTGAGTAGTAGTGAGATTTATATTTTTGGTATGCAAATAGAAACGTAAAAAATTCTACTTAGTTATGTTTTGACTCAATTTGATTTTTGATTGTAATCAGAAGACCATCATTGATATTTTTTGTCTCAAGTCCACAAGAAAAACTTTACATATTTCTGACTTAAAACTGGTTTTTTTCATCATCTCTCTCTCTACTCGACATTCTTTTGCTTATTACTTTCCTACTTACACCTGCACACAAAACATAAAATATACTCACTTGACATATACACTCATGTAATACAATCTGCTAAACAAAACAGGGATGACAAATTGATTGTCAAAGTCATTCGCCTGTCAAATATTTTTGTCTTTGTAAATTTTCCTTCAGATCCCTATCTATTATCAATCACTACACATATGTATATATACCATATTGACTATATACATACTCTATGTTTGTATTTATTTATTTTGTGCCGTGGTTGACTTTTATTGTGGTTATGTACATAAATTGATTATTTATTTCGATTGTTTTCTTTGATTAAGAAAATTGCAATGCCCACACTATAAGGTGCATTAGTCATCATCATCATCATATGCACTCTACTACTACTAGTAGAAATATGTAAATTTATTTTAAAACAAAAGACAAGTCAAGTCATCTTCATTTCATCTCTCCTGACGTGAAGAAAGAATTAAACTATGTAATCTATAAGTCATCTCTGATGTTCATCTCTCTCTCTCTCTGACATCTAAAAAAAGTACGTCATTAACCATGTATACAAGTTTGAGAGTACTTATGATGATGCACAATTAAGCAATAATAAACATCACCAGAGAACAACTAACATCGTATTAGCATTAGGCATACATTTTAGCAAGTGTAAACAAACCTCGCGTGACTTTGTTGATTAGAGCAAACAACATAGAACACTATATTTATTGTCTTCGGAACTTGGAACTTTTTTCTTAGATTTGCAGTTGACCTTCGTCCATTAAAGACTAATGTAGTCACCACTATAAGTTCAGTTCCTTTTACTAATAAAAGTGACTTTGCAGACTTTGCACTCTGGCTCAATTGTCTTTTTCTACGCTTTTAAAATGACTAATCTTTAATCATTCTTGAAGTGCTACACGTTACTCTAGGTATGATGTAATATATATTACAATATTAGACATGATGATTAAGCTAATATGACATCTTAGAATTATGGTGATTAGTACTACGTCACAATATATATATATATATATATATGTTTTTGTAATATTTTAAGAGATGAAATAATGGTGTTGCCCAAAAACCATAAAATTTTATACTATTTACATATATACAGCAATAAAACATGATCTAACTCAACATAAATGTTGTCTCGCATGACACGTTCTACTCCATCAACTCTGTAAAAGTTGTATATCCTGGATGAGAGTTACTGCTACTTACTTGCTACTCTACGTAATTCTCATGTTAGTGTAAAGATTTGTTTGCGCCAATGACGTTTTTTTAATAAAAATTAAAAGGAAGTGACTAATAATTTTTGCATTATATAACGTCACTAATACTCAAATGTGTAACAGCTACATAGAAGTTTTAAAGTTAAACCTCTTTTAGAAAGAAAGATACATAGGAAACTGCAATACAATTCAATGAAATGTAAACTGCTGTTCAATACTTGCTCTAGATTATTACAATCAAGAATTCAACAAGTTCATTGATGAAAACTTCTTGAATTCTTGATGATGATTACGACGTAAAAGTGTGGATACAATGTGTAGCTTATGGCATAAGAAAACCTGTCTTTTGCGTAGAATTAGTCATCATCATCTTCATTGTATACTATCATATCTTCAAGAGTATCAACTCCAATTTATTCTATATCTGTAGCTTCTTCTAGGAAAGATGTAAACAAGCCGACTGACTTGGTGAATTTTTTTTATAAACTGGATTTATACATTCACACACATTTATGAGTATATATACATATGTATGTATATAATATATAGTGAGATGTTGTTGAGAGTATATAGTAGTGAATATAGGTAATGTGATCTCATAATAATATAATACTTTTCTTCTTTAGAATGAACAGACTTGATAATCACTTACGTAGTTTCGTCATAAGAGTAATTGTATCATCTCTTATGAGAATCATCATAGGGTAAATTCATTGCACTTTCTCTCACCTGTAGAGATATTATATTCTTTGCTTGCTAAAATATCTTCTTATACACATTCATGTATGGTATATATACTTTTCCATGTAGATTTTCTTTACAGGGTTCAACTTAAAATACGTTGTGTCATTCTAGAGCATATTATTATAGAGGCAAACTAATTCCAGGTGAATAGACGTAGAAAAGGGTTGATGATGCGTAGATACGGGAATAACAAAATTCTTCTTTAGTATTATACACACTATAGTTGCAAAAAAAATATTGCAGTCACCCCCAAGTTCCAAGTTGAGAGAAATTACATAAATAGGATTTGAGACCAGTCAATGTCTAAATAGTCTGACATTGAACTCAAGAGGATTAACATCATTTAGCAACAATTATTTGTATTTGCACTTTTAAGAAGAAGAAGAAGAAGCCAAAGTGCACAAACATAAGTTAGTTAGTAGTATAAGAGTTTTATAAGTTTTTAAGTTAGAGAGAGAAAGTGTGTTTAAATAGTATTATTAACAATGAAGAATTTTATTTTAGTTTTCTGTAGTTTTCTACCAGTATTAATGGTAAGTCAATTTTTGGGAAAGTTGAGACAGACTTTTTAGCAAGGAAGTTTGCTAAAAGTGGAGGGGGTAGAGTGAGACTATATAATTTACAACAACTTTTCCTTTCCTTGTTTTTTATTAGGTGCAATGCATCATGAATGATGAAGAGTGTAATAAAGCTGCAATTCCTTGCGGTGGTCATACACAATCATCTTGTAATACTTGGTGTACTCAAGCTGGCTACATGTACGGTGGAAATTGTGAAAACTTTTGTTGTATCTGTAGTACAGCATCATCATTAGCTCTACCTCAAAGACAACAACAACAATCTTGGTATTTACCATTTGACTCAATGTTAGGAGGTGGAAACAATTTATTGAATCAACTTAATTTTGGGAGGATTCCTAGGAAAAACTTTTTTGATTTACAATGGGAAAATGCTAAGCAAAATGAAATTTTGAAGAAACCATATTTTGAGTCTATGAATACTGCTGAGAGTTCGTCCGTGGCACAAGTTGAGACTAATTATGGTGTTTGTAATACAGGAAGTTGTGATAGAACAGGTAAGAATATAATCTAAAGAGATTTTTATAAGAAGAATATAATTTTAATTTCTTATATTTAATCATATAGCAAAATCCCTAATGGCTAATATGGACGAGAGTGTCGATCCCTGCAAAGACTTTTTCCAATTTAGCTGTGGTGGATTTATTAAGAAAACAACGATTCCAGCAGATAAAGCGGAAGTGACTGTTTTCAGCTCTCTGACTGATCGACTTCATGATAAAATTAATAAAGTCTTAATTCAACCCGTCACCTCAAATGATCCTCATCATACAAGACTTGTAAAATACATGTATCAATCTTGTATGGATGAAAGTAAGTACCTAATATTATTAATTTTATGTACTGAAAAAAACTAATTCTTCAATTGCTATACTATATAGAATCTATAAATCGACGTGGACTAGAACCAATCAAATCAAATCTAAAGAAAATTGGTGGTTGGCCTTTGATCGAAGGAAATCAATGGGATTCTAAAAATTTCTTTTGGGCATATTCTACTGTGCTATCTAGAGAAGTTGGTTTACCTCACACATACTTTTTGTCCATTGGTGTTGCTCCTGATGCTATTAATTCAGGAAGGAGTCTTTTAACTGTAAGTATATAGTAAATAAAATTTTATATTGTGGTTACAAGTCAAATAATGCAATATTAATGTATATAATAGATTGGTGAACCATCAAAAGGTATAGGACAAGAGATGTTAGGAAATCAAGCAATGGTAGCTGCGTATCGTAAATATCAAGTTGAGTTAGCCGTTCTATTGGGTGCTGATAGGCAAAGTGCAGAAAGAGAAATGAGTCTTGTATGGGATTTTGAGAGAAAGTTGGCAGAGATCTCAATGCCAAGAGAATTACAGAGAGATCCAACAAAAGCTAGAAACCCAATGACAATTGCTGATCTTCAATTAAATTTTCCAACTATTCCATGGTTGTCTTTTATTTCTAGAATTCTTCCATCAAGTGTCAAAATTCGCTCTGACCAAGTTGTTGTTGCACTTCCAATGCAATATATGACAAGTCTTATAAATCTTTTTGAGAGAACTGATTCAAGGTAATTGTAGGCTTAGTGAATTTACATACAAAGACACAGTGATAACTAATTAAAATTATTGGCTACAGAACTCTAGCAAATTACGCTGGTTGGCGTGCAGCAGCCTCAATGGTCCCTTATAGTATTAGTTCAGCTAGAAGATTGGAATTACAATTTACTTCAACAGTAAGAGGTCAAAGTCAAAGACTACCTCGTTGGAAAGAATGTACTGCTGATGTAACAACAAGATTAGCTAAAGCCACTGGTGCACTTTATGTTCGCAATTATTTCAAAGAGTCTGATAGAACTGCAGCAATAGCAATGATTAATGATATTAGAGATGCTTTTCTGGATACTTTGAGAAATGAAGTTGATTGGATGGATTCTAATACAAAGTAATATTATAAAATTTAATATTTTTAGTAGATCTCGTTTCTAAATTTTAGCTTTCTTTATATCAGGGCATGGGCTTTGGATAAAGCTACTGCAATTGATACAAAGATTGGCTATCCAAAAGAATTACTTGATGATAATGTTATGAACAAATTTTATCAAGGGGTAAGTATATCATAAAGAATTTATTTATAATGAGCCTATTGTAGATTAATGATTTTTACGTTTGACTTTTGTAGTTGAAAATGACACCAAATGATTATATGAGTAATGCATTTGCATTGGTCCGTTATGCAACAGATATTTCATTAAGTAAATTATTGGAAATTACTGATAAAAATGATTGGACTACTCAACCCTTTTCAATTGCAGCTGTAGTAAATGCATTTTATAGTCCTCATCTTAATTCAATCCGTAAGTTTTTACAATATTAATTTTTTCCAAATCCTACTCCTGAACTAATTTTTATTGCTTTTTACAGAATTTCCTGCTGGTAAATATTCAAATGACGTCAAATAACTAAAAGATTTTTAAAAAATTTACTTACTATAAAATTCTTATTTTTTCTTAGGAGTTTTACAAGGACATTTCTTTGATAAAGACCGACCAAATTATATGAATTATGGTGCTATCGGTTGGATATTTGGACATGAGTATTCACACAGTATGGACGATTCAGGTCGTATGTATGACAAAAAGGGTCAATTATATAATTGGTGGGATACTCAGACTTTGGAAAAATTTAATCAAAAGAAACAATGCTTTATTGACCAATATAGTAGATTTACATCTGCAATTGGATTGAGAGTAAGAGTTCAATTTTAAAGTGAATGCATATATAATATATTCTCTAATTAATTTTCTTTCTCCAGTTGAACGGAGTTGTGTCCCAAGGTGAAAACATTGCAGATAACGGTGGTATAAAACAAGCTTATAAAGGATATCAGAAATTCGTGAAAAGAAACGGCATTGAGAAGAAATTACCTCAACTCAAATACACACCAGATCAGCTATTTTTTATTTCTGCGGCAAATAACTGGTGTAGTAAATCAAGAGCTGAAGCTCTGGCTGGACAAATTAAAAGTGGTGTACATATGCCAGGGAAATATAGAGTCCTTGGCTCTTTAGCTAATAGTGAAGATTTTGCTAAAGCATTCAATTGTCCCAGATCAAGTCAAATGAATCCAGTGCGTAAATGCTCTCTTTGGTAAAAGAGTTGTTTTCTACAAAAAAAATCTCAAAGAGCGATTTGTTATGTAGTTGTTAGCAGTAGACGTATATAATGTTTTATTATTATTGTTATACATATTACCATAATTTCAATTACCATCACCATCATCAGACTACCTTATATCTACGTAGCTACTTTATTTACTTACCTATTAATACTTACATATATATATTTGTTGTTAGTTTATGTTTGTGGCCTTGGGATAAAAAGAAGCGGGCATTAGACTACTAATAATGTATTTATTTTTATACTCTTTAAGATGATTCTCTAATTGTGATCACCAGCCAAAGCATTTAATACCTATACTATACCTTGATTTGTATGTATTTTAGTCATTATAATATTTTTATTTGTTGTTGTTTTGAAACGCTACGATGAGTAAAGAAGAGCAGACTACATTCCAAATTGCAATTGAAAGTTTTTATAAATAATTTTTTTTATTGTAACATAAAGTACGTTAAACTCTACTACTACAAAAATATATATACATGTATATCAAGTAATGTCAAAATATTATAAAGATCTGATTTGAAAAGAAGTTGAGAGAGTTAAAGCAAAAAAAAAATAAATTGCATTTTTTTTCGTCCCAATCAAATTATACCTATAGAAAAAATCTCTGGAGCATGTATATTTCTGCATGATGTGGCATTAGTATATAACATTATTTTCATATCTTTCTAAGTAAGAAGATTTTGATCATAATTCATCTTTTGCTGTCACTCTTGTCTTATTAGTAAACTAAAGTGTCATGTCAGTCTCTTGAGACACTTCAGAATGCAAAATGCAAAAACAATTCTAAAGAAAAAAAAGGTCAACAGCCGAATTTGCAAATCATTGTCCCTTTAAAGGAATGGTGTACAGAAAATTTTATTTTCTCACACTGTGTAAGTTTCTCCATAATATAAATCTTTCTTTTTTGGGTCCCCCACCAACTGTGAATGAGTGTAAAAAAATTGCTCTTCTGTCTACTGTACTTATATACTTGTAATAATATAACTTTGGATGTATACGACATGCATAGAAAAAAGACGAAAACAGTCAAGTACATAGATCTTACGAGCCCATTATTTGTATCATCATCAGTCTTGTTTTGTATACTCTATAAGTATATTACATCTCTGTACATACAATACCTGTCAATCTTTTTTTTCTATTTAGTAAAAGCATTAGATTACTTTAGCTCACACATTTTCATATAGGGTTTAGACATATAATAGTCTGATGACCTGTAAAATTCAAATTTGTTGTCATTTTGAGACAAGAGTCTCAGGTCAAATTTCCTATAGGACAAAAAAGGACGTGCCCGATCATTGACCAGAGCTCTTGCAGGTGTCAAGCAGTCTACTACATAGCTTCTAAAAAGTGACAATGAGAGATGATTCTTGTGAAGAAGAAAAAAAAAGTCAAAAATGCTAATTTTCCATTTAGTAATCTGACAGTTTTGTGTGTCTTCTCGAGAATTTTATTGACCACATGGACAGCAATGAAATTAATACTGACACACAGCTGCGTTTTTTTTGGAAGACGACTTTTGTCTGGGAAAAGTACCGCAGCCTCAAGCAATTGAGATATGAACATGAAAAGTTATAACAACAGATTAATGTAACTATTTACTAGACTATTTACTACTTATTATTATGCAGGTTATACATATGTATATATGAGTGTTGATGAATGATGCAATGTGTATCGAGATGTAGTCATATCATAAAATCAGAATTCTTCTCATCTTTACTTTACTACGCGTCTTGTCTCGTTTTATAGTAAAACTTTGTAGTAAATAGTGAGGATGTAAAAAAATGTAAAATACAAGAGAGCAAAGATGAAGAAGCTACTATATGAGTGCAATCACATCATGAGGTTGATTCATGTTTCACTTTTCTTATACATGTGTGAAATTGTGCGATGAAAATAATTACACGTTTTTTCTGTATATATTTATAGTGTACTTTTACCATGTTATAAACAGTAGACAATATTTAGCATAAACAATAAATAAAGTATATTTAATTAGCTAGCATCAGAGAGAGAAGAGAACCAGTTCAACGAGCTAATTCTTTTTTACACTAACTGCGCCTTTGTCCCACAATAACTTTTCGGATGGATGATTTTACTATTATTTTAGCCTTCTACTAATAATATGTAAATAAATAGAGAACTACAACTCTTGGCACTAAATACTTGACTAGACGACAAAATTTAATTGAAATCCATGTTTTATTGAAAATATTGAGGCGACAAGGAAAAGTTTGAGACTTTGACCTACGTTACTCAAAGATTTGTTGGCTTGATAAGTAAAAAATTTTTCATTTTAGTCAAGGGGTCTCTCTCTCTTTTTTAAATTGCGTCTTGTTTTATTATATTTTCCATTAACTACCTTATTGACGCCAATGATTGAAGAAAATGCGTGGTGATTCATACCTCTGGAGAAAAATAAGAGACAAGTTTTACTGGACAAGTGTTACTACGAATTTATAATTAGATTCATGATGATGACGCCAAGTTCGCAATACTCCAAATGCTAATAACTGGTATTGAGGTATAGATGATCAAGAATGAATGGATTCAATGGATGATGGCGATGATAGCTAGTATTAAGAGCATATAGAAAGATGAGACACATAGAAAGAGTATAAATAGCTAAGGCAATCTTGGCTGATGCAAGTAGTCTCAACTCTTTGAAACTAGATACATATATTTTCTGTATACACTTGTGCTGTGATTTCAGATTCAGTCAACAAAAGTGAAAACTGTTCCATTAAAAAGATATATATTTTTTATATACATATACAAGCTGTTGTTTTTTAATCAAGTTATTAAAATGAAGAAAGATAAACAACCATATCAGCTTCTTGTGATTTTTCTATTCGTTCAGACCTATTTGGTTAGTTTTATATATAAAAATGTAAATTAAAAGGATTAATGTATATGTATATATCAACAGGTTGAAGGATTAGTAATGACACAATTAAGATGCTCAGAGTCTCAACATCCATGTGGAGGAATGACAAATTCATCTGGTTGTGGCTTACTATGTTTACAACGAGGATTTCAATACAGTTCATGTGAAGGATTCTGTTGCGTATGCTATGAGAATGAAGGTAATAATAAAAAGAAGTTTTACAGTATGAAATAGCCTACATTTATGTGTGGTCTTTGGAAATTGCAAATAAGAAAATCATGTTTGAAGTTTTTGAGACAAATCTGCAAACCTGTTTTTCTTGACTCATATAATCTCATGAAATTTGACATTGACAGATTTTCTTTCAAACACAGACAATTTAAATGGTCAACAAAATGATCTGCTTCAATCTGCGTCAACTGTAGATCTTAATGCAATTGCTGTAAGCACCAAGGCCACTTTGATCTCTTCTCCAGAGGAGGAACAACAAGTTGATGATGATCGTAATGTGTTGAGCTCAACAACAACAACAAGAGATGATGACGTATGCACTACTGCTGCGTGCAATAAAACTGGTTAGCTTCTAATCAATTAATCAAAGAATTAAATAATAATAAACATTTATTATGTGTTTTAGCTGCAGAAATTATGTCGAAAATTGACCGTAATGTTTCACCATGTGACAATTTTTATGAGTTTGCTTGTAACCAATACATCAAACAAATTGTTATACCCGATGATCAACCTTCAGTAACACCATTTTCTTTATTGACTAATCAAATTCATCATCAAATTAAAACTTTGGTACAAAAGCCTATTAGAGTTCATGACTCTAGTCATGTTCGACTAGTCAAAACATTTTACAAGTCCTGTATGAATTCTCGTAAGTTAGAATTAATTGAAAGTATTATAAAAAAGAAATTCTAGTAAATTGAATTTTTAAATAGATCTTATTGAATGGCTACAACTGAAACCTCTTGAAGATGTTTTAGAAAAAGTTGGAGGCTGGCCTGTAGTCACAAGAAATTTACAATCTTCTTGGACATGGATTGAGTCCATGCAACAATTTAGACAAGTTGGCCTTAATCATAATTATTTTTTAACTATTGGAATGAGCCCCGATCCAAAAGTGTCTGATAGAAGTATGATTGTGGTAAGTACATTAAATTAATTTCAATTTGACAAGATTTATTATAGCAAGTTATAATATAGATTGGAGAACCAAGTCTTGGCATCTCACGAGAAGTGCTAGGAAATCCTCGTTTTGTCTCAGCCTATCAAAAATATCAAATTGAGCTCGCAGTTTTATTAGGAGCTTACAGATCCGACGCTCAAAAAGAAATGGGTCAAGTTTTTGAATTTGAAAAGAAACTTGCAGAAATCTCTACATCTCGTGAAGAGCAACGTGATCCTACTAAATCAATTAATCCAATGACAATTACTCAATTGCAAAAATTATTTCCTAGTATTCAATGGCTTCCTTTAATTCAAAGTATAATGCCATCATCAATAAAAGTTAGATCCGAAGAAATAATCAATGTTGGCTCACCTACACATTTAGCTAAATTATTACAATTGTTGTTAACAACAGACTCAAGAGTTTTAGCCAATTATGCTGCATTTAGAAGTGCCAAAACAACAGTTCCATATTTAAGTAAAGGAGCTCGTGCCTTAGAATTTGAATTTTCACAGACTGTACAAGGACAAGCTAAAAGAACAACGAGATGGAAAGAATGTGTAGCAATTGTTTCTGCTACACTTCCAAGAGCCATAGGTTCAATGTTTGTTCGACGTTTCTTTAATGAGAATGATAAAGCTGTAGCTAATGAAATGGTTGGTGATATACGCTCAGCATTTTTAGCTAGTCTTAAACAAATTGAATGGATGGATCCAATGACAAAGTACAAAGCATGGGATAAAGCTAATAGTATGAGAGCTAGTATTGGATTTCCAAATGAATTGATGAATGATAGAATAATGGATAAATTTCATGAGGGTGTGTCTATGAGTACTAATAGATATTTAGAAAATGTACTCAATCTAACAAAATTTGGAATTGATTTACAATTGAGTAAATTAAGAGAGAAAATTGATAAAACTGAATGGATGCATCAACCTACTTCCAGAGCTGCTACAATTAATGCATTTTATGCTCCTAATTTAAATTCAATTCGTAAGTTGCCAATTAAAATATCAAAGGATTTATTTAATTAATTGAAATGTATAAATTATTCATAGAATTTCCTGCTGGAATTTTACAACGAAATTTCTTTGATAAATCACGTCCTCAATTTATGAACTTTGGTAGTGGTGGCTGGATAATTGGACATGAACTGATGCATTCGTTAGGTAAATACTATTGGCTTGTTAATCATTACTGAAACTTGTAAATTTATTTACTCTCTTTTATTATAGATGATCAAGGAAGACATTTCAACAAAGATGGCAATGTTGAAAATTGGTGGAATGAAGCTACATTACAAACCTACAATAGAAAAAAGCAATGCATAATTGACCAATACAATCAGTACAAAATATTTACTGGGCAAAGAGTGAATGGAGTAATATCTCAAGGTGAAAATATAGCAGACAATTCAGGAATTAAATTGGCATACAAAGGATATCAAAATTGGGTTCAGCGTCACGGAGTTGAGAAGGTAAAAAAGACATAAATAATAAGATTTTTGTGACGAATCTAATAGCATGTTTTTTGTTATTTACAGAGACTAGCTGGAGTGCCATACACACAAAAACAATTATTTTGGATTTCCGGAGCTCATAACTGGTGTTCTAAGTATCGTCCAGAAGTTCTTGGTTTACAAGTAGCAACTGGAGTTCATGCTATTGGACAGTTTAGAGTAATTGGTTCATTTTCTAATATGAAAGAATTTGCCAATGATTTCAAATGTCCAAGAGGCTCACCAATGAATCCTGAGAATAAATGTTCTGTTTGGTAATAAGAAAAGAAAGATGTTGTTGTTTAATAGATTTGATCTAGTTTTCTTTTTATGTTTACTGTTTCAAGTCCCACCGCAACACTTATTTTGTATTTTAGTTTTTTTAAATAATAAATAAATTGATTTTATGAAATGCGTTTTATGTATTAGACATTGATTTTTTAGAGAAAAAAGCAGGTGTCATGCATGAATGGTATCTGTACTTTAACAGTTATTAATATTAAATGAGTTGTATATTTAGACTTCTGTAACTATACACTCTTGAGCTAGTAATGATACACTTGTAATATAAGAGTACACTTATAGTGCCAAATTGTGAAATTGAGCCATTACAATCGATACAGAGTGACAAACAGAGTTTCTTAGAGTCTTCAAATAAGAGTTGTGTTACGTCGACAGTGTACAAGAGTGAAATGATGGAAGTTGTTACTAATTATATATTATTTTTACAAATTCTTTTCATGATGGTGGTCAATTGTAAAGTTCCATTTGATTTAGTCATTTGTTCCAATGATAGCAGTACAAGTTTAAACTATTTTTACAGTAACGAAAATAATAGAGAATTTGAAGTGTCAGTGTATTCTCAAAATATCTTTAGTCCAATAATGTCTACAAATAATACGAGTTTGATTTTAATTTTTCCATTGAGTGAGCAAGATGCCATTCATATTTTGATTCAGGTACTAGAGCAATTATTGGATTACTTTTCAAGATTCTAAACTGATACTTTGTCTTTCACAGATTTCTAAAGATCTTTCTCATCAAACATTTTGGAAACCACATCATTTCATATTTTATATTGGCAGCGACAATATTTCAATCATTTCAAAAACTCTGAATGATTCAAAACAAGGGTTCAAAAATATTTCATTAAATTCTAACATTTATTTTGTATTTTCTTCAAACGATTCTGAAGAAGTTTTAGAAATATATGAGTTTTACATATTGAAAAACATAACAATATTTCAAAAATTTCCTAATGCCTCAAAAGAAAGTTGTTTCTTACAAGATGTTATTGCTTCAGGAAATCTTAAAAGACGAAATAATCTTTATGGAATTGAAATTGTAGCTACAACTCAAAAGGAGCCAACATATTTTGAATGGGTTAATATTACTGAAAATGATGAACTCGTTTCTGGATTTTCTGTTAGTCTTTATCGAGATTTACAACTCATGTTAAATTTTAGGTATCACTAATAGAATTAAATTATAAATTATGAGTACAATCATTTAATGAGCGTTTGTAATTAAAGAGAAAAGGCAATAGAAGGAGATTGGATTAATGGTCCAACGGGTGTTACAATAACTCAATTTAATGAAGAAAAGGCTGAAATTTCATTAAATCAAGTGGGTCTTTTGCCATTTAGAGCTTCTGCAGTGACATTTTTACAACCAACATATTATGGATAGTAAGTTTTAATAAAAATTTAAATTAGATTAAAAATATTCTTGTTTGTTATGATTTCAGTGTTGAAGCCTTCTTTCAGCAACCATCTTTATCCAGTGTAAGAAATATTGTAACAGCACCATTTGCAACAGAACTTTGGATAACAATGTGTGGAACTTGGGTCATAATTATTTTCTGTGTTAAACTTTTTGTATTTGTCAAATCATCAAAAATTTCTTTTACATATGACTATAATTTAATTCCTTCTGACGATGAACTTGATATGAAATTTGCTTCAGAAGTTGGATTCTGGTCAATTAGTGCGACATGTCAAAAATCATTTTATCTTGCTCCATATTCAATTTCAATGAAACTTATATTTTTTGTTGGTTATCTGACTGGACTAGTTACGTATATTGCTTACTCTTGCGTTATCGTATCACAGTTATCCATTAAAAGTCATCCAGTCAAACAATTTGAAGATTTAATTAGTCTTGATTTCAAATTTTATGTTCACAATGATTCTTCGGCAAATAAAGTGTTTTTGAGTGTAAGTGTAAATTTGAAAATTTTATTTGATGGTAGTAGTAATTTTAATAACTATATTTTTAATCTTTTTTCAGGATCTTATAAAATCAAGTCATTTATCACAAGGAACTCCATATTCTGTTACAACTGAGAAGCAAGTAGATATTCTTATTAAAAGTCAAAATACATTTCTTTCAGCAATTGACACATATTATCAGTACTCAATTGACAGACTTAATAAAACTAAACAATATTTATGTGATCATCTAACATCAATTCCAGCTACTAAAACAACTACAAAATCGGGATTCTTTGTTAGAAAGTGGTCACCATTTGCAGAGATGTTTTCTTACAAGTGCGTATGAATAAATTTGATAGTAACTATATATGATAATAATTGATATTTTGTAAATACTGACAGAATTATAATGTTGAAAGAACGTGGCTTTAACTTTAGATATATGAAGAAACATAATAGTAATTATCGTTGTACAGGAAGTACAAGTCATAATTTAGACAGTGGTGGAATTGGAGTTGAGAAAGTTGCTTTCTATGATGTTCTTACTACTTTTCTAATTGTTATAGTTGGACTAGTATTATCATTTGGTTTGTTAGCATTTGAAATGCTATATAGTCGCCGTTTAAAATCACAAAAATTTTCAAATACTTCATTGTCATTTAGTTCTACTGAATTTTATTACTAGTACTTCATTATTGTAGGAGTAGTAGACTTATAAATAAATTAATATGTAAAGAAATAAAATTTACTGTTAATCGGTTTCTTCACCTTATTCTAAATGAATGCTACGTACAATTTAATCAATTTCATCATCACAATGCAAGATATATTTGGTGGGTCAGTAAATAAATGAGTTTTCCTAAATAGCAGAATAGTTAATACAAATAATGACTAGTTTCTTTCCAGTCTCAATTAAAAACAACAGTTCATCGTATCAAGCCCTAAAAGTTGAATAGAAAAATAGTTGATTAACTTATTGACTAGTTTTAGAGATTAGGTTAGGAATACGATGTCGTGGCAAGGTTAGCTGAGAGGTTGCTGACTAGATTAGTTAGAGGTTAAGTTAGGAATAGGAACTCGTAGCTAGGTTAGTTGATGAGTTACTGACTAAGATTATTTCAAGCTTAGGTTAGGAATACGAGCTCTCGTAGCAAGGCTAGATGATGAGTTACTGACTAAGATTATTTCAAGCTTAGTTTAGGAATACGAGCTGTTAGTTTCCATGCTTCGGCTTTAATTAATAAATGTCAAATAGAAATATATTTACAAAAATATATATCAATCAAATGTCTCATATGAGAATTTCATTTAAGAACTCATTTTTAGCATAGCAATTATTAGGCTAAATACCATAGAGGAAAATGAGGGTTGAGAAAAGAGACGTGGAACCGTTTTTTTCGGTGTCCAATCAAAAGCTAAATTAAAACATTTTGCCAATGAGTTTTTTTTCATTCATTATACTCATATAAAATGACATTACATAAGACGTTTAATAGAAATCAACAAATAAATGTAGATTCCTTATGATTGTGTCATGCGGATGAGCTTTTGAAGACCTCCAGCAGTGCATAAAATCTCTAGAAAAACTTATTTTACATTTAGTTTAGCAGTTGTACATATGTCTCATGTCGTCTTTGCATGTTATACAGAATTGATAGAAAAACTATATAACATCGTGCAGAATACATAAGAGTATTTAATTGTACATGAATTTATTTGTAACATTAATCTGCCTTCATGTACATATAGTAAATAAGTACTTGTTGCAGAAAAAGAAACCCGGACATGTCGTTTGTTAATCAATAATACATATCTTTTTACAAGAAGACATGTCAGACATGGCATGCAATAAAAATCTCTTTAGAACACTCTCTCAAGAAAGCTATTTGTTTATTGCTATTGTTTATGACTCGTGACGGATTTCTATCTTTCAAGTTCAAGAGCAAAGTGACAAAAACAAGAGAGATTTTTTTCCCAATGCTTATAATTGAAATGGGCTTTTACAGTTTTGGGTGCGGTTTAACATTTGTATTATGTAAAAATATCTTAAAATTTTGATATTCTCATCTTAATGACATATTACACAAATGCATGCACAACTTTAGTAATATACTTTGTGAAGTTGAGTAGAAAGATTATGAAAAAATAGAGAAGAGAGAGAGAGAGAGAATAATGAATGAAATATAAAGTGCATTGTTGTTCATAGTAGGTTGTCACTTTTTCATCTACATAAAAAAGACGTACGTAGCCTTTTTGCAGTAGTCACGAACATATTGTAGTGATGATGTCAGCTTATATACATACATACATATATTTGAATTGGTCCCTTAAAAGAAGTGATTAGAAATTGAAATTGGGCGGTGGTGATCAGTTATTATTACATCCTACTAAAGTAGTATAAAAGGACTGTTGAAATTCACTGGAGACATCAAACTTTATTCAGTCAACTGAAACTTACTTGCTTTACTCGCAACCAACCAAAAACCTCAAATCAATCACCATGTACAAGCTCGTAAGTTTTAACAAGAGTTTAAAAATTTTTTAAAATTTTACTAAATTATAAATTTTGATTTAAAATTTTAGATCCTTGTCGTTTTGGCCATCATTGCCGCTGCCTCTGCTCAATTCTTATACTCTGGTATTTTTTGTAGCATTCTATTAATTCATTAATCTTTTTTCCATTTCTTAATTGAAAACTGTTTTAATTGCAGGATTGGGACATCACGGTTATGCTGCCTATCCAGCTGCTTACAGCTATGGGTAATTTTGTACTTGTAATTTGTAAAGTACTAAGTGCAATTGTAATTAATTATTAAAATTAATTCGTTTAGATATGCCACCCACGGTTACCCATATGCCGGTCTTGCCTACTACAAGAAATAAATCAACAACTCCAGTCCATTCAACATAAATAAATAATTGGCAGATCCCAAAATTTTGTATTTTTTTATACCAAGTGACTTAAAAATTTGTTACCATCTACAAAAATGAAAAATTGTCACAAATAAAAATAATTGGCTATATCCACTGAGTATATTTGATTGTGGTTAATATGAGAATTTTATTTAAATAATGCATAGATTCATACACATCTCATCATACATCTCTTACACATATAATTCACTTTTTGCTAAATGGTACAAAATTAGTAAAAAAAAATATATCTAGAAATCTAGCATGAGCAAAAGCTATTATGTACAAGGATGTAAAAATTGCATTTCTAGATCTGCAAAACTTTGCAATATCTCATTCATATTGTCAAGAACTAATCAACCACTTAGAAATACTGTTTTATAAAGATTAGTAACGCTTTTTTCTAATATATAGATTATTTCTAAATGTACATTAATCATCAATGACCATCATGACTCATATAATGTATTGGTCTCTGAACGTAATTCTCTCTCTGTTTGGCAGAATTTGCGCTAGCTGGAAGGAGTTTTTTTTATAGAAGAAAATAAAAGAAGGACTGAATTCTATATGAAGAAATTTATGTACTGTATTACAATTTCACACCTCAACAGCTTCATTACTTTTTATACTGTCATAATCTTAGCCTTCATTAAAATGTTTTCCAGAAAACTCAAGAAATGCATTAAAATTCATAACTTGTCATCATCCTATACTCTAGATATACGGCATACGCCAGTAGATCCTTATGACAGTAAAAAACTTTTTAGAGCTCATCTTAAGCTACAACCTTATTTTTTTTTAAATTCTATAGAAAAAAATGATTTTTTAATGCTAAAAGGCAAGATTGTTACGGGTAGTTATCAAGTATATAAAAATGAGACGTACGTGATTATTCTATAAAATATGTTTAATTTATGTACATCATTTAAACCTCTCTGACAGACAATAGAATTCTAAGTACGCATCGCGTGCACATTAGCTAACTAACTATATCTTCTACTCTTCTATTCTACTCTACTATAAAACGCACAAAGTGAGTAAAGAACAAGTCCTCCAGAGAAGATCATAAACAATAAGCTACAACAAGTCGAACAAAACAAGCATGTTAAACAGCAGAATCGTGCTGTCAACTTTTTATGCTATTATTTAAAGAATATGAAAAAATTGAGGGATGTAATGTAAACCTTCCTATATCTCTCTTTGCACTACATTGAATGCATTTCTGTAAGAATATTAGAAAAATACAAAGATATTCTTGACATTGCTGACAATGAAGGGTGGAGGATGCTGTAATAATGATTGTAGCACTGGAGGAAGGCTTCAAAGAGAAGTATAAAAGGTCGCATGTTTGAATGTGTTGACATATCAGTTTTGTACAACTCACAAAACAATTCAAATCTCTCTCTTTGCTTGCTAAGCACACTTCGTCAAACTCAAAATCATCATGTATAAGCTCGTAAGTTTTAACAAGAAGAATTTTCAAATTTTTACATTATTTAACTAAAATTCTCAATTCTTTAAAAATTTTCAGATCCTTGTCGTTTTGGCTATCATGGCTTTGATTGCAGCCAGCAGTGCCCAATATTTCTATGGAGGCTACCCATATTACGGTGGATATTATGGAGGTTTAGTACATATATTATATTGAATTTGATTACAGTATCAAAAATTTTAATTTGTTTTAGGTTATGGATACGCTAGTCCATACCTCGGTTACTATGGCTACTACAAGAAATAATCCAATTTTCCACACCAAAGAGGCTCAATTTACATCACCAAATCAATTAGGACAAAATTCCCTGTATAGTCACTCAATTGGGAGCTAAATTTCTTGTATTACTTGCACCTTTTTTCATATCAAAATTTACTAGTGTTTTCAACGACGATTGTATGTCATCGAAGAAATCAGTTCTTATGTACATATAGTTTTTTAACATCTAAAAATGAACTGTTATTGTTATTTTCTTCATCATCGTCTAAGAAAATAAAAATTGGCTAAACTTGTTGGCAATATAAAAAAGTAAATTTTCAACTGTGTTTGTATGTCTCAATTCTTACTTAGTTTGTAGTTCCATCATGAAACTTACATGTATATGAGACAAATGTTAGTCTCAGTTGGCCCCCGCATGTTTTATGTCAAATCTATATTTAATATATTTACATTTACATCATTGCTTTCAGTTATACAGTATCTTTAATAATTTTGAAAAAGATTGACCATCAAATATTTTCATAAAAAGTTACTCTCTTTTCAAATCAAATGTGTTGCAATGATCTCTAGGCCGGGTTTTTATACAAGAAATTTCATTTTAAGCTCTAATCTAAACATGGCATGTGTCTTGTTCACGCCATTGAAAAGCATCAAGAGAGAAAAAATCATGAAAACAATTATTTATTTATTACAGTTCTGCTACCAATTGAGTGTCTTTTTTAGCAGTCACTAAAATAATTTTCAGAGATCCTCTAAATTAAACAACATCATATAGCTTCAGCAAAAAGTACTACTACAACAACTAACATCAGGCCACAGCTCATTTACTTTAGATAAAAAATAGCTGACCTTAGAGCTAGAGATATTGAGTAATTGCAATTAAACACGTACACTCTCTTGCTAGAGGATTGAAAAGGAAAAACAGGAATTAGGGCAGTGTTGGCAAAAAGACTCACCTATAGCTAACCTCTATGATCTCAACGCTCGAGTGAATCCTCTTTTTATTATTGTACTAAAAGACAATGTTGTAGCTCTAGAGTCATATAAATCTTGAATCTAGAAAAATCTTTTTACTAACAATTAAAGCTGTGTGTACACAAATAGTAATAGTACACGTTAGCTTAGTACCTAAAACAACATTTATATTTATATTTTTATGCACATACTGTTTAATACATAATGAAGAAAGAAATCTAACATTGTTGACATTGGCTTTGGCACAAGGTTACTATATTTTTGGAGCAGGCTACTTATTATGATCTGCTCCATGCTAACAACTTGACTTGCGATGATGTGCACTCATATGATAATATTTGTATTTGCATTACCCCGTGAAAAGTGACATCAACAACAATAACTAACTAAGGGCTAACCAGAAAACCTTCTTATTATAGTTAGAATGGACATTGGGGCAAGTAAATTTTATGATGACTTTAACCAGAAAAATGATGGCAATTATTATAACTCCTTGTGCTATTTGTATGTATGTTTAATATAATATATACATGAAAGATAGCTTTAAGGGCGCGGCTGATAAGTAAAATTTTAGTATTTAAAGGCACTGGAATTTTGAAGGGAGCATCACAACTTTTTGTTCGCAAAACTATCAACACTCTCTTGAAATCAAGTCTCCACTTCAAAAACTCTTCATCATGTTCAAGCTTGTAAGTCTTTTTATTTATATATTTTAATTGAAATTGCAATTACTAATTTTTGAAAATTTTTCTTTTAGATGATTGTCTTGGCTTTAATTGCTGTTGCAACTGCCCAATACTATGGCAGTTATTATGGTATATTTATTATTAGTATTTATAAGGCAATTTCGTTTGCTAATTAATTCTCTTGTTAATTTAGGCGGTCATGGATTAGGTTACAGCGGATATGCTGGCTACGGCTATCCAAGTTATGCCAGTTATGGTTATGGTAAAACAAATAATTAATTAAGATTAATTGTTCCACATAATTAATATTTTGAATTAATAGGGTATCCAGGAGCTTACGCCGGGTACGGAGGAGCTTATGGTATTTTTTTATTATTATATCATGTAATAATAAGTACCAGCAATTAATTAACCTTTTTTTGAATCATATTATAGGTGGTTACTACTTGAAAAAGTAAATTCTAACTTATTTCTCATGACTGCTCATCTACCCTTTATACTACAATCTTACTATGTCCTATATAATCAGAAATCTGTTCAATAAATAAATTTTTTTCAATTGGCTAAAATATCAAAATTATATAAAGTTTTCATGTCCTAATTAATTGCATGCATCTAGCATATTGTTATTGTTATTCACATATTGTATCATATCATATAATACCTGTTTTGCAAATTTGTTATTGTCAATTCAATCCAGGAAAATCCTTGCATGACACTACTTAGCTACATACATATATACTCTCTTCTGTGCTTACGTAATAATTTAATAGTCCAAGAGAGAGAGAGAAGAATTTCAATATATGAACAACACCCATATAAGTCTTTAAGGCATTGAAGCGCATCCTTTTTCTTATAAAAAACTGCGAAACTTGTTTCGCATCTCATCTGGAACCATCATCATATTTTTGCATAAAAAATGTGAAGAAGACACAAATATCATCATTATCATATGACTTATAATTGCATTTCTAGGTGAAACATAGATTTAGATTTTTAGATAGCACCTCATCTCTCTCTCTCTGTCTGTGTTGAGTATATATAGGTGCTGATGATATCAACTAAATTACCTATAAGAGAAGATGACCTTACTCTAATATCTAATTTTGCATGTCTACAACACTGGAGGCAACAAGTAAATTACACGGTGTGTTGCATATTTTCATATATATACAAAAGCTTCTTCTTCACCTACTCAAGCTCATCTTCATTACATAAGTACTATATAGTAAGATTTCTTTGCTGACGTGTCTACAACAACAGAGAGAAGATAATTTCAAATTCTGGACAAGTTTGGATGAGTATTTTTTTATAATGACATATAACCGGCTTTTTCTTGTTGTTATATCACATTATATATGTACATATGTGTATGAAAAATTTTTACTATTAAACTAACCCCTTTACTACAACTACTAACATACATTTTTCTTAGGGTAGTAATAAAGTGAAGTATTAGCGTAAAAGAGACTTATGGCAATTGTCCAGTTGAGTTTTACTATATTATATGTATTTTATACGGGAGATGAGATGAGAGATGAGAAAAAAATAGATGTGAAGGTTGACTGGTTGTATTCATATGTAGGGTTAGAGTTGAGGGTGCGGTTCGGAGAAATTTTGATATAAATAAGCCGGCCGGTTGAAATTCTCATCATTCAACAGTTTTTGTTTGCAAGACAAATTTCAAATTTTCTCTAAGCACATCTCCAAGCTTTTAAAGCACCTCAAGCCGTCAAGATGATGAAACTTGTAAGTTGTCTTACTTTTGACACAATATTGAAAATTTTAATTTGTTAATAATCATTACTTTTTTTAAAAACATTTTTAGATTGTTTTGTTCGCCATTCTTGCTGTAGCCGCAGCCCAATACTATTACCCAAGCTATGGCTATTCCAGCTATGTCTACCCATCAGTAGGATACTCTAACTACTATGGAGGTAAAATTCACTATATACTTAATATATTAATACATTAATACAAATTAATAAAATTTTCCGTTTTAATAGGATATGCCGGATACCCATACACCTATGGGTAAATTTTTATTATTTTTATTATTAAACTTATATTATATATAAAAATTAATTACTTTCATTTCTAATTAGATATGGACTCGGATACGGAAGCTACTACCTCAAGAAATAAATCATCTCTTCCATTTGATCTGATTTCACCGCAAGCAAAATGACCCATCACCTTCTTCAACTTTAATGTTTACTCAACCCAACTCAAAATTTTAGTTTGTACCAAGATGTGCATTTACATTTTCAATATTGAAATGATCATGTATTAATTTTCTGTTAGTATAATGTGAAATCTCAATGTTGATATGTGACTCAAAATTTATAAGAATAAATCGGCTTATAGTAGACTACGTATGCTATATAAAAAAATATAAAAAAATCACTTTTTGTTAGCTGCATAATTAATTTTGGCATCTTATATCTATATAAATCATATCACCTTTAGTATTATACGTGATTACATTATGTCATTATCAATCATAGTAAACTGGAGAGAATATATACCAAATTCATGCTTGACAACTCAACCGTTTTGTTCTTTAAAGTGTAATTGGAGTTATAGTAGTAGGTGGGTAGCCTTTTAAAAAGACAATGGATCCTTGATAATCTAATGAGGAAGGGTAATAATTATAATACTCATGGACTACTGAACTGAGGTATATATATACAGAGAGAGAGAGATGAGAATAAAAGTCAGCGTCTCTTATTGTAGTAAGATTCACAAGAATGTAAAACTTTTATACTGTGGTTAGCCAGAGATTGAGATTCAAGATCAAGGACAAGACGTGAGTACAAACTTGCGAAAGAGAGTGAGAGATGAAATTGTATTTTACATATTGCACCTTCTAGAAAAGAATTTAGTATACCATATTATTTATTTGATTGTCTAATTACAGTATACAGCACTCGTTACTTCCGTAGTAAATAATATTTTTCCAGTAAAAAGAAGCTTGCATCTTGAACACTTATCATTTTTTGCTAGCATTTCTCATGGAATTTACTATAAGAAGATTATATGTGTGTAACAACAGCTTAAAATTTTCCATGGATGTATGAACACAAGACAGACACAACAGTTTTGTTGTTTTTCTGATTTGTAAATGTGATTGTCTCATCTTTTACTCTTATACATACAAAAAAAGTTTTTTTTACAAGAGAGATTTGACATCATGATAAACTTCAATCCAATTCTCTTTGGAGCTTAGTAAGCAAAATTCAGCGCACAACAACAACAAAAGTTGGTTGTTGTAATTGAGCACAGTACTTATTGGGATAAAAAAAATTTGATGCATATGAACAATCAGGAACAACCTTGGATAGAAAAATTGAGTACAAAAAAAAATTGATTCTCTTATATTCTAACTCTCTGACATAACTTTGGGCTTTGGCTTTCAATCTCGTCTCCTGTATCTTAAATTTGAATTCTTAGCATTCTAATAGTAAATCAATCCTTCAAATATGAATTTGTAAATTTTGTCTAAAAATTCATTGTTGTTAGTATTTTCTACTAAGGAAGGTTTTACGAATTAAAAAATTTTCAACACTATGACCATTGTTGCTATATTTATTGATTTGAAGCAACGGGTGGCTTATATGATGACCTTAAAGTAAATACATAAAGACAGCTCTAGGAAGACATCAAATCTACTATCATGTACGATGACTACACGGAGAACTAAAAATAGCTTCAACTCAAATTTTACACTTGGCCACAATACTTACAACGTTGTGGTAGGCTATATATCTCATTAATAATATGTGCATTTAAAACAGTATTATGTATAGTCTCATGTTTAAAGATGCTGCGTAATTGTTGCTATCATTGATATTCTAACATATAAAGACTTGACGAAGGCATAATAAAGTATTAGGTAATACTCAATTTTGGTACTTGGAACAGCAAAAAATCCATTGTTGTTTAAAAAAAGTCTATTACATAATGCAGCTTTTCATTCTTTTAATGTGTTCCAGTAGATATTGAACAATTAGTAGTATATCTAGTACATATATAATAAACCATCTTCAATGCATTATTCTAATGACAAAAAAGACCAAGACTTCACTTTTGACAAGACTTTTAAATTGTTTGTAATAAAAAATGGGTGAATTTTGGGGTGCGGTAGATTTAGAGCTGGTATAAATACTTCGGGTATTTGCTGGACATCTTCACAGTCTGTTAATTGCTTGCCTTGCAAATTTTGAAACCTTTGAATTTTTAAACTTCAACTCAAACCACCAAACCAATCATTATGTATAAATTGGTAAGAGAGATATACATTTTGTATATAAAGGCCAACACTATAAATTTATACAATTTTGCTCTAATTTCAGATTGCTCTTTTGGTCATTGTTGCACTTTGTGCAGTTTCTACAACTGCCCAATATGTGTACACTGCAGGTACAAAGATAGTTCAAAATTTTGTACTTGCACTCTACAATGTAAATTAAAAATAAATTATTTCTTGTGTAGGATATCCTTATGCTTACACTAGTGGCTACGCTACTTATGGAGCTCATTATCCAGGTGATTAATCTATCGATTAAATTATCTGTATTTTGAAAATTCTAAATTATTTTATTTTTATTCTCTATAAAGGACTTGTCTACTACAAGAAATAATCTGAAATGACAACTCTATAATACCTCACAACGGATAAAACAAAAACTGCCCACAAAATCTTTCATCAAAATTCTAGAATAATTGGACACTTGTAGTCAAAATTCTTAGGTTATAACTATGTATATGCAAGTATTGAAATAATTGGCAATCTCAATAAATCATTCAAGTTTCAAAAAGTATTACAAAGTGTTGTTGCAATTTTTATTTCATCTCTTTTTTGACCTGTACATATTTTTACAAAATATTACACATGTAAATAAATAGTTTTACAGCAGATTGTTGTTGTGTTGTGTCAATCCATTATAAAGAATCTCTGACAAAGATACAATTATTACATAGGCAATCAAAAGTGCAATCAACTATTGGAATAAAAAAAGAATTTTATAAGAGAGGTTGCATAAATAATTTCTAATAGCAGTATCGTACACTGTTCGTACCAAAGTGGACATAGTGGAGTGGACAACAAGAGGTTTGTACTTGAGCTACTCTCTGCTTCCGTGCTCTTTGAGCAACTATTAATAAATGTTTGTATACTGCACTAGAAGAGTAGTACTGATCAAACATTTCAATGAGTCATGAAAAATGCATTGCTTTTTTATATTCTCTCTCTTACAAACAAGACTTTGTGTGTTATTAATAAAATGCTGAATGAATGAATACTTAAACAAACATTAAAAAAATTATAGGCATTCATCTGACAGAAAATAAACTTTTTTATGGAAGAATTTGATGAACGATCGTGATTATTTGAAGGCACTTGTGTTGTGGGTTGGACTAAACCAATGGGCCCTCATGTAACCCACTCTATGATGGGTAACATAGTGGGTTTAATTGTCTTAAGATGTTAATTTTGGCTTGAAGTTCGGCAGGAGACATCTTATCTAATATTACATCTTAAGACAATATTTTGATGACAATCAACTAGTAATCAACTTATCAAAATCCAAAGTAATGGTCTTTAGGAAGAAAGGTGGTCTTATGAAACATGAAAAATTTTTCTGGGATAAGA